>RJWJ010014675.1:0-37480 GCA_004363605.1 Indri indri | reverse complement strand
TCTTTGGTTTTCACACTACAAACAGCCTAAATAGAGCCATTAGTCTGTGTTAGTTTGACATAGCATTCTTCATTGTCAGTTTAGTATCCAAATAGTTTCATTTCTTATTATATTGATGAAAGTAGTCAACTCTCAAACATAGTTATAAAAAATGCCTATTATACCTTCTTCCCACATGTGCTAATTAGAAAGTTTTAAGGGGTTTGCATATTTGATTTATACACTGCTTAGGCAGTGCAATGTTAAATATATATATATATACGTCATAGTGAATCAAAAGCCTGTCTTAAAAAATAAACATTTATGATAAACTAAGATTAGGATATGTGACGATTTCATGCTCACTTTATTCAGATGTTATTTATAGTAGTTAAATCTGTATTTCTTAATAACTTCCTCAAACTGAAACCTGTCTTGTTTCACTAAAATTATATGTGATCTTCCATTTCTAGCCAATGTAAACAAGTAGCAACAAGATCCATGAATTAAGAAATACATTTGTATGGATTCTGAATCTACTCAAAGCCAGACACATCTTTCCTTAGGAATTTTATTTTTTGCCTTATCACCCTAATTCTACATAAGAATTGACATTAAACCAGTCTCAATTCTCTATGTTCCCTGCAAAGATTTTAGGATTTTTCAAGGCTTATTTTTTCTGGCATGGCTATCACTCACATTTCATAAATGATGTCATTTATTTATCCTGTGACAGAGAAGCTCCTGAATGCACTTTGTTATTTTGATGCATCGCATATCCTTTAGGTTTTCTTTCATGATTCTAGTTAGCTTTAATTATGAGCAGATGTCTGTTCAAAAAATTTCTCTAAATGAAAGTGTTTTGATGCTATTTCATTTCAGCGCATGACTATAGAAAATACTAACAAACATAAACTGCCCCAAACCCATTTTAAGCACAAAAATTTGGACTTAAGCACAAAAAATTAGGGTGTAGACTCATCCCTCTTTGTTCCTACCTGATAAATACAGCTGTAAATCCTGGAAATAAGGGATCAGACAATGATAGGAGGATTCAGAAACATGGAAAGGGGAATGTGGATCTGCTAGGGACGCTAGGTCTTAAGGAAAAATATAGGTGTCCAGTGACTCATGACAGTCCACACAGCAGAAGGTAATCCTAGTCTGGTAATAAACGAACATTCCCACATAGCAGCAGAGGAAGGCCAAGTGGGAAATTCTCCTGAATATAATGGGAAAATCAATAACAATATGAGGCAGCCCAGCCCTCGGGCACCAGAAGGGGAGATTCTTCTAACAACAAATATCTCAGGCCAGGGGATTGTTCTCTTTCCAAATGGGCCAGAGATTGCCTTGATCCATCTAGAAACACTAGCAGCCTGGTTCAGCCTTGGGATATACCCTTCAGCCCTGTGAGCCAAAGATATTCTTCCCTTATCTAGAGATGGTAGTAGGGAGAATTCCACTAGAAATAAACAGCTAGATAGAATAGCTACAGTACAGAATTTCATTTCTGAACTCATAAACACCAGGTGTATCAGTAGTTCTAAGGGAATTTTGAGTGGGATCCCTTAGAACATGAATGGCTCAAAGAAGCACTCTCCATCTATGTGGGCCAGAGTCTCCTATTATCCACTTAGAGATAATAGGCAGACCAGCCAGGAAAAGTGCCTCAGCCCCTCTAGAAAACAGCATCAAAGATCAGAGGGAGCTCTAATGGCCCCATGCAAACAAAGGAGACCAAAAGAGCACTGGAAAGGCACCAAAAACTAAATCATCATTGAAATTGCTGTCCAAAGACGTAGACCTAGCTAAACTTAAGGAAAATTACTGCCTGCTAAACAGAAAACTTAAAAAGCTTCCAAAGTCTTGAATTAACCTAATAAATGTGGAGAATGAAACGAAAATCACTGATCACACCAGAACCATTATATTAGAACAATTGAAATGAGAAAAGAAAATCGACATAGCAAGGTGGATCAAATGTTGCAATTAACTGAGAAGGATTTTAAATTATTCATCAAAAAATGCTTCAAACACAATTTAAAAATCCATTAAAACAAATTTACAAAAAGAATATCTCACCAACAAAGGAGACATAACAAAGGACTAAATAGAAATTATAAAACTGAAAAACATTAATATAAAAACTGAAATTAAAACAAAATTGATGGAGGGACTCAGTAGTTGAATGGGGATGACAAAGAAAAGTATCAATGAACTTGAAGAAAGATCTGAATAACAGAAAAAAAACTGAAAAAAAAAATGAAGAAAGCCTCAAGGATCTCTGGAACAATTACAAAAGATCTAACATTTATATCTTTGGAGTTTCAGAAGAAGAATGAATGGGACTAAAAGAGAACATACAAGACTGAATAAAGAGAATATTGCAATAAAGAGAATCACACAAGTTTTTTGGTTTCCCAGCATATACATAAGTTATGTTTACACTATACCGTAGTCTATTAATTATGCGATAGCATTGTGTCTAAAAAAAAGCAACATACATACCTTAATTTAAAAAAAATAAACCTTATTGCTAAAATATGCTAATGATCATCTGAGCCCTTCAGAGAGTTGTAATCTTTTTCCTGGTGGAGGGTTTTGACTAGATGTTGATAGCTGCTGACTAGTCAGAGTGGAGGTTGTTGATGGTCAGGGTTTCTGTGACAATATCTTAAAATAAGAAAACAAGGAAATTCACTGTATCTATTGACTCTTCCTCTAATGAAAGATTTCTCTGAAGGACGTGATGCTGTTTGATAGCATTTTACCCACAGTAGAGCTTATTTCAAAAGTGGAGTCAATCTTCTCAAACCCTGCTTCTACTTTATTGACTAAGTTTATGGAATATTCCAAATATTTTGTTGTCAGTTCAACAATGTTCACAGCATATTCACAAAAAATAAATTCCATCTCAAAAAAAAAAACACTCTCTGATGATTAGAGATGAGCAATTTTTCACATGTCTGTTGGCCAGGCTCACCTGTACCTCTGACTTGGGCGGTGCAAAGGCAATATATGTAACCAAAATGTTTGTTCCCCTGTAATGTTCTGAAATTAAAATAAAATTAAAATTAAAAGCACTAGTCCGGGGAGTGGGGGAAAACACTCTCTTCGCTCATTCATAAGAAGCAACATCTCACTCGTTCAAGTTTTATCATGAGATTCCAACAATTCAGCCACATCTTCAGGCTTCACTTCTAATTCCATTTCTGTTGCTGTTTCCGTCACATTGGCATTACTTTTTCCACCGAAGTTTTGAACCCACCAAAGTTATTCATGGGAATTGGAATAAACTTTTTCAAAACTTCTGTTAATGTTGATATTTTTATGTCTTTCTATGAATCACAAATGCTCTTGATGGTATATAGAATGGTAAATTCTTTCCATAAGGTTTTCAATTTATTTTGCCTAGATCCATCAGAGGAATCACTGTCTATGGCAGCCATAGCCTTATAAAATGTATTTTTTAAAGAATAAGAGTTGAAAGTCAAAGTTAGTTCTTGATCCATGTGCTGCAGAATGGATGATGTGTTAGCAGGAATGAAAACAGCATTAATCTCCTTGTATGTCTTCATCAGAGTTCTTAGGTAATTAGGTGCACTGTCAGTGAACAGTAATATTTTTAAAGGAATCTTTTTTTCTTCTGAGCAGTAGGTCTCAACAGTTGGATTAAAATTTCAGTAAACCATTCTGCAAACACATGTGCTGTCATCCGGACTTTGCTGTTCCATTTATACAGCACAGGCAAAGTAGATTTAGCATAATTCTTAAGGGGGCTAGGATTTTTGGAAAAGTAAATGAAAATTTCTTCAACTTAAAGTCACCAGCTGCATTATCCTCTAATAAGAGAGTCAGCCTGTCCTTTGAATCTTTGAAGCCAGGCATTGACTTCTCCTCTTTATTTATGAAAGTCCTAGATGACATCTTCTTCCAAGAGAAGGCTGTTTCATCTACATCGAAAATCCATTGTTTATTATAGACATTTTATCAATTAGCTTAGCTAGATTTTCTGGAAAACTTGCTGCAGCTTCTACATCACCACTTGCTGCTTCACCTTGAACTTTTATGTTTGGGAGATGACTTCTTTCCCCAAACATGATGAACCAACCTCTGCTAGCATCAAACTTTTATTTTGCATCCTCTTCACCTCTCCTAGCCTTCATAGAATTGCAGGGAGTTAGGGCCTTGTTCTGGATTAGGCTTTGGTTTAAGGGAAATTGTGTCTGTTTTGATCTTTTATACAGACCACCCAAACTTTCTACATATTAGCAATAAGGCTGTTTTGCTTTCTTATCATGCATGTGTTCACTGGAGAAGCACTTTTAATTTCCTTCAAGAACTTTTCCTTGCAATCATAACTGGACTGTTTGGCATAAGAGACCTAGCTTCTGGAAACACTTCCTCACTAAGCTTAACAATTTCTAGATTTTGATTTAAAGTGTGAGATGTGCGAATCTCCCTTCACTTGAACACTTAGAGGCCACTATAGGGTCATTAATCAGCCTAATTTCAATATTGCTGTATCTCAGGGAATAGAGAGGCCTGAAACCTGAGTAGAGGGAGAGGGACAGGGGAATAGCAGGTCAGTGGAGCAGTCAGAACACACAGAACATTTCTCTCTTATAAGGACATGGTTCGTGGTGCCCCAAAACAAGTACAATAGTAACATCAAAGATCACTGATCATAGATCACCATAACAGATATAATAAACATAAGTTTGAAATATTATAAGATTTAGCAAAATGTGACACAGATAAGAAGTGAGCACATGCTGTTGGAAAAATGGTGCCAATAGAATTACTCGATGTCAAGTTGTCACAAACCTTAAATTTGTAAAAAGCACAATATATGCAAAGTATAATAAAGTGTAGTACAATGAAATGAGGTATGTCTGTATTCTAAAAAATAATGGCTAAAATATCCCATATTTAGTGAAATGCAAAAACCTATAAATTTAATAAGCCAAGCAAACTCCAAACAAAAAATCCAGCAGCCAGAGAGAAATAATACATTTTTATCATAATCTGAATATTGCATAAAAGATTAAGAACACAAAGATTTGAACAGAAACAGGTAAACAGAAAATTGAGAATTAAGTGAACATAGAAAAAGGAGAGCAAAGAACTACTAGAATTTCAAATTTTAAGCAAGTCTTTAAATACTAGAAATTTATAATAGTCAAGGAAAAAACAAAACAAAATGTTGGAACAAATGGTGGGAAACCATCAATACATGACTAAATCAAATCATAAATACCGAAGACTGACATATTTGAATATATAAGATTAAATTCTTTGACCTTAATATGATAGCTACAGCAAACTCAAGCAAGAAGAACAAACCTGGAGGCATCACATTTCTTGATTTCAAATTATATTACAAAGCCATAGTGAGCCAAAAAGTATAATACTGGCATTAAAAACAGACATATAGAACCATGGAACAGAATAGAAAGCTCAGAAACAAACCCACACACCAACTAATCTTTAACAGAAGTGCCAATAACACATAATGGGAAAAGAATAGTCTCTTCAATAAATGGTGTTGGGAAAGCAGGATAGCAGGGTGCAAAAAAAAAAAAATGAAATTGGATCCTTATCTTACACCATACACAACAATCAACTCAAAATAGATTAAATACTTAAACATAAGACCTGAAACTGTAATTCTCCTAAAAGAAAAACAGGGGAAATGTTCCATGACATTGGTCTTGGCAGTGATTTTTTGGATATCACACCAAAAGCAAAAATAAATAAGTAGGACTACATCAAATTAAAAAAAGTTTTTGCAAAGCAAAGGAAATAATCAACAAAATGAAAAGGCAATTTATGGAATAGGAGAAAATATTTGCAAACCATATATCCAACAAGGGGTCGATATCTAAAACATATAAGGAATTTCTACAACTGAATAGCAAACAAATAACCTGAGTAAAAATGGTCATAAGACTTAAAATAGACATTTTTTTCCAAGGAAGACATACAAAAGACCAATAGATATATGAAAAGTTGCTGAACATCAGTAATCATTGGGAAAATGCAAATCAAAACTACAGTGAGATATCATAACACTACAATTAGGATGGCTATTATCAAAAAGTCAAAAGATAGCAAGTGTTGGTGAGGAGGTAGTGAAAAGGAAACTTTATATATTGTTAGTGGTGATGTACATTGATACAGCTATTATAGAAAACAGTATGGAAGTTCCTACAAAAATTTAAAATAGGACTCTCATAAAATCCAGCTATCCCACTTCTGGGTATATATCCAAAGTATGTGAAATCTGTATGTCAAAGAGATATCTGCATTCTTGTATTGATTGCAACACTATTCACACTAGCCAAGATATATGGAAACGACCTAAAGTAAGGCCAACAGATCAAGAGGCAATTGCCATTGAAAAGATAGCTTATTAATCACCAGACCTGGGGCACAGCCAGTGCATGGCAGTCTCTGAAAAGAGTTGCAGTCAAGGTCTCAGCCCCTGCTGGCCAGTCATGTTCTTCCCTTGTTTACATTTCTACCCCAAGCATCTTCATTCCTACGTCTCTTTATCTGAGGCCTTTTTCTGAGGTTCTTTTCAGTCACCTCTGCTAATGCCTCCTTATGGGGGAGTCAGAGGTAAGAACTGCAGGACTCTAAGCACAGACAACTTTGTCACAACCCCTGCCTTAAGAGACTTAACCAAACTCTAGCATTGCTTCTAGCAGCATAAGGCTGTGTCCCTAGGATGACTCCAGCACCGCATTAACATGTCTGTCTGAGAAAGCTCAAGGCTGCCAAGAAAGTTTACTATTTGTTCTGGTCAACGCCTGATAATAGGTCCTGGACCTCCCTTTCTTAGAACGTTTACAAAAAGGGCTTACAATTGCAAATATGTATCTCTTGCAACTCAGAATCATCTCTCTCAAGGATTTGAGAGCCATTCCTTTAAAACGTAATCATCAAGAAGGATAAGGCTTCTGTCTTCAAGTCTCCGTGGGAGGATAGAATAACTTCAGTAACTGCCAGCTAGCAGACACAGCTGGCCTAATCATATTTACATGGACAAACCATTTGTACTTCACTTCTCTGACTCTACTGAGCCCCCTGCACTCCCCCTCCCTCATTCTTCCTTTAAAATGCTCAGCCACCTCTGCACAAATAAGAATGGAGCATAGCTCTTTCTGTTACTGTTAGTAGTGACTGAATAAAATCTGTTTTTATCTATTTTGAGCAATGTTTGGCTGTGTTTAATTTTGACAGAGAGAAACCTTGAAGAGATTTCTCTCCACTCAATACTCCGTATGTTTCCAGTACTAGCTCCCCGACTTTGCCCTCCCCTCTGGCCCTGGGTTCATAAAACTGCTGGAGCCTTTTGTTCTGAGATTCCCTTGACAGTGAGACGACCCCACATCTGTGCTGATCCATCTGAGCCTCAACTAGTACGCCAGTCTATGAGGGGAAGTTTTCTCTCTTGCTTATAGTATTGCAGTAAGGGGTCAAAGGCTAAACTCTTTCATTTTTGACTTGTTGCTTTAATGGGCTATTCCACCGCCTGATAGCTCATCTCTCTTTCCTGATTCACCTGAGCTTCTGACAGTATTGTTATAATTTTCATTCTTTGAAAAGCTAGTAAAATGGCTGCATCTATTGCCACATAAGAAATATCTATATATGTGTCCTTTTATGTATGCATAAGTTTCTCTACTATATATGACTAGGAGTGGAAATAGTTGTAAATTATATGCAATATTAATTTCACTTGATATCTCCTCATTGTATATCAAAAGGTTGTAGTAATACACTCCCATCAACAGTGGGTGAAAGTTCCTAATCCTCCATATTGTAATCAACACTAAGTATTATCTATTTTTTAAATAGTTCTGACAGTCTGATGGGTGTGAAATTGTATATAATTTTGCTTTAATTTACATTTACTTAATTATTAGTGATTTTCAGTATACTCATATTTCTTAGCCCTTCTGAGTTCCTCCTCTATGAATTGCTTGGTCATATATTTGGTCATTTTTCTGTTTGATATTTTTTATTGATATCTTAGAGTTCTTTAATCTGCTAATATTTTTCAGGTACATGTTTCGAATATGTTTTTTCAGATTGTGGTTTATTTTTGTTTATGCTATATTTTGCCATTCAGAATTTATCAGCACCTTATGAGTTGTGCTTTTTTGTGTTTAAGTTATTCCTTTTTACCCTGAGGTAGGAAAATTATTTCTTCTAATATGTAAAAACTTTTCTTTTTCATTATTTGATTTTAAACCTATGGAAATTTATTTTGTGAGCTAGAAAGCTTTTCTTTTTTTTTGTCATAGTTGTATTAGTCGTGTATTGCCACATAACAAATTATTAGAAACTTAGCTGCTTCAAAGGCGCACATTTAGTATCTCATAGTTTTTCTGAGTCAGGAAACTGGCACAGCTTAACTTGTTTCTTTGCTTCAAGATCCTTCACAATGCTGAAAATAAGGCTATGGTCTCATCTCAAGGCTCAACTGGGGAAAGATCTGTTTTGGTGCAGGATTTATATCCTCATGGCTTGTTGGACTCAGGGCCTCAATTCCATGTTGTTTGATCAGAGGCTTCCCTCATTTCTTTGGGAGTCTCTATAGGACAATGCAGAATACAGAAACTTGCTTCATCCAAGCTAACAAGGGAGAGATCTGTTAACAAGATAGAAGATGTAATCTTACATAGCACAGAAATGGCATCCCATCACCTTTGCCATATTATATTGGTTAGAAATAAGTCACAGGTTCCGTGCACATTCAAGTGAGAGATCATTATATAAAGGAGTGAATAATAGGAGGAAGGGGTCAGGGAGCCCACCCTAGAGTTTGTTCACCACAATAGGGAAAGCCAGTTTTCCACTCATAACATATTACATAGTGAATACTACCCTACTGATAACATGTCTATCATACAATTTATTTACTTTTCATCTGTGTTCCTCATCAGCTAAGACTATAACTATATCTCCAGCAATTAGCAGAGTGTCTGGCACAAAGTAGGTGCTTAATACATGTTCATAGAATATGTTAGTAGAGGAATTTTGAGGGGGCAAATGCCTTATATGGATAGAGATTGGGGCTATGACTGCTAAGAAATCAACAATTTTTCTCTTCCATTATGTCACATAGCTTCTGATTATTTTTTTCATTGACTGGCTATTGATTAGTTATTAGAGCAACACCTAGAATAAGACTGATCCTCACCTACTACTAAATATTAACCTTCTGCTTTAGTGGATGTATTCCATTTAATTTATATGCAATATATTATATTGACTCCCACCTCTTGGCCTTTGTTTTACTTCACTTAGCAGACTTTTCTTCTTTCTTTCTGATAATATAAATATGGATCTTCTAGAACCTAGTTTATTTTTTTCTATCTCTAGAAGCCCATTTTATCTAATCCAGTTGCTGATGATCTTTTACTTCTCTAAATCACTATGTCTGCTAAAGCAATTAATATTAAAAAGGATTTTCTGATATTTTGGCCTTTCTTGACCTCTACTGTGTTTTATGCTTGCTGTGTAGATTATCATTCAGGTATATTTATTTGGCTTTCCAACGAAGGTAATTTAAAATATTTAAACTGAGAGAATGTTATGCTTGAAAATAAACTTAGATTTCACAATGTCCCGTTTACAGATAATGAAATTGCCCCTGAATGAAGTGAAATGATTTTTCCAAGGCCATATAGCTAGTGAGTGGCTAAGTCCAGATTTGAGCAATAATGTATTGAATTTCATAGCACGTCACTTCCCTGTTTGACTATTCCTCACTTTATTTGTCATATTGGTTTTAGGTTGGAGATTGTGACAAAGAAAGTGGTGTCAAGTTGAGATGTAAACTACATTTTGCATCCTCAACCTGGCAGGGTTTTGGAGAAATCGCTAGATTAAGCAAGATTTATGCTGCAACTCTGCTCTGGGAATGAGAAAGGAGGACTTACAAGGTTCTCATCATCCAAAAAGGTGCAGATCTCAAAGGGATATGAAGAAAAGATTGTACAGTGGAAAGATAAAGATGTTCATAGCTTGGTAGATTTGATGGTGAGAGGATAAGGGCATTTATTATCGCTGTAATAATCTTCTGAATAGAGTTCTAAGAGGGCCAAGAATCAGAGGGCTCAAGTAAGTTACAGTGTCAGTCAATCGCCTGAATCTGGCCCGAATCTCAGATAGATTCTATTTCCAGAGGACTCCTCTTAAGGTTTTAGTAAATATTCTACTCATACTAGAACTGGCTGGGCATGGCAGGAGTGTGAAGAGAATGAAGAACCAGCATTGCTTCCTCATCTGATTGTTTCTAACTGCAGTTGTATTATAGCTTCCGTGTGGTCTTCCTTTCCAACAAAGAGCAGTAGATTTTATGACCCTTGGTTTACATTGACCAACTCTCATGTGTGTTATCACCTAGTCACATTATCCTTCCAATTTCATGAATGATTTTTTAAAAAGTAAAGCTTATAAAAGTTTTGTGTTTCTTTATATATTACAGTATATTGTGTGCTTTAAAATATGGATATATTTAGTGGATAAATACAGTCCTAGAATTCTGGCATAGTCTAACTTTGATTAATATGTATTTCATAACTTGAAATAAATGAAAATATATCCTTTATGTCCCCAATATGATATTTTTAAACCTACCATCAAATCTAGCTTGATACTGCCTTATTTTATTTCCTTTCCAAAGACTCAGAAAAGGAAGATACTAAATCATTTTAAAAGTGAACGTACGAGGTTAAAATATATCTCACATCCCATGGTAGCATAAAGCACATTGGAGATAATTGCATATTCAGTAACAACAATGGATCTATGCAGCTACAGGTCAAGTTAATACATTTATTTGGGTGGAACTATATTAATTAAATTTGGACGATTTATAAATTAGTGAACTTTGGGTGTCTGCTCTCTAACCTTGAAAATAACTTCATTAAAATGACCTCATGATTTACATTTTCTTCCAGTCCACATTCAAAAAAGTTTTTAACAGGTGTAATAATTTGTTTAAAACACTCATATTGTTGGGTCAATTTATGCAAACTCAAAGAGAAAGGCACCAGTTTAGAGTGAGGAGGCTACACAATAGGTTACAACACTGCAAAAGGATCTGGCCCCATTTAAGGAGCCATTTCACAACACTAGTGCATAATTAGGTGAAGCAGGGAGGCTTAACAATAAATATCATTATTTTTAATTATCTTTGGGAATATCTGTCCAGATGATCATTGTCAAGCACAGCAACTTTAGACAGAGCCTGTGAACAGTGTCTGCTGTTGTGAATCATAGGAATGCTTCAGTGAGCTCATCTAGCCCTCTTTATTATACGTTAAACATTTAAGAGGAAAATTGGAAAAGATACTATACATAGCCTAATGTCCTGGCAGTGTGTATCCCTGGGGCACCTCCTCTTATTCAGAAAACACTCCAGGAATCCGTGATGGATAAAAAAACAAGGGCACTGAGAAACAGGGCAAAGGTGACAAGTGAATTAGAGTTGCTACAGGCTTTAACCTTAAAGTATTGAAGAAAAACATTCTGCTGAGCTTTAGTGGCAATACATGTGACAGAAGCCTGAAGTCAAAAAATCCCTAAGGTATTGGAGGTATAGAAAGGCCAGATTTGAGGTCCCATCTTTTCCTTCTTTCAGTGTAAAGAACAGGTCAATTTCTTTGTTAACCCCACAGTGTCTAGTACTAGCATTTGTGACAAAGGCCTTGACTGACAATTGAAACACGTTATAGGGGAATGCAGGAAAGCATGAGCCTAAATGCACATTCTCCTGGCCAGAATATTCTAAAAAGCTAATTGTGGCTCTGGTTTAGACACGTTCACATGCTCACTCCTGATTTTCTTCTCCAGAGGTAACCAGAGGGGTTTTAGGCTCAGTGTCACCTGGAGCTGTACCTTTAGAACCATTTATAGATGTTGCAAAACAGGTAATGGAAAGGAAGGGAAGTAAAGGTATATCTGTTTAAGCAGAAAAAAGATACTCAGAATGAAATTTGTATTTGGCTTGTATCTTTTGCTTTCCTTTGTTCTTCTTGTCTTTTCTTGTCTCTCTCAACACTCTTCCTGTACAGCCCTCAGGCGTCCAGTATTCTTATGCTGACCACTAAGTTTGCAAATGCCACATTTCACTCTTCTCAGACCTCCCATCTCACAGAAGTTCCTTTAAGTTCCACTTATTTTCCTTCTCCACTATGCAAACTTCCCTTTGTGAAAGTGATGCAGGACTGAAAATTTTTCAGTTAGCTCCAATTGTCTTTCCCATCACTCTTGCTAAACCAAATTGACCAACTTATAGTTGCTAAACTACAACCCCCATCTTACTGTCTCCACATTCTGTCCTATGATTATCACACCCTCTGTTTTCTTATACCTTCCATGAATTTGGTTAATGAACAATTGTAAGATCAAAACTGAACTACCTGAAATCTGACCTTCCTCAATCCACACTATGGAATTTTTAGCCATCTTGCTCCCCCCAGAACAGTCATCTTGAGAGGTTCTGTATTCACAAGGTTTCAATAAGGGCTTGAAGTAATGGCTTTTAGTTAGTTTTTTCTCCTTCCCAATTGTCTCTCAGGCCATAGTTCTTTGTTCAATATTATTATTTGACAAATCCATCTAGGTTGTAGGTCAATAACTTCCAGTGGATGAATGTGCTCTGTCATTGAAGTAACACAAATACATGCCAATAGGTGCTTGCTGGAAACAGAACTATAATTCAAAATAGAATATGGGGATATCAAATAATTTAGCAGACTAAAAAGGAGAATTGAATGCAAGGGAGATTCCATATTCAGTAACCATTTATGGCACCACTGGACTGGGGTTCTGGAAATCTATGCACTTATTCTATGAATCTATCAGCTATTTCAGTCTGCAATGGAAGATTACCTCTAAGGAAATACAGCATTAACAAAACTAGAGCCGAGAGAAGGAATTCATCACTTCACTGGAGGACCCTACTTCTCATTCAGAACTTTGAGCTACCTGTAATATCTCCCTTTCCTCAAGGGAATATCATCACATATGTAAGATTTAAAATCCCGCACCATAGCTTTTTAACTGAATTTAAGACAAACATGGCTTCAGGACTTACAGTCAAGTCTATTTATGACGCAGATGCATTTAGTACTCAATTCATCATATCTTAAAATAGGCTACTCTAAAATATACTTCATGATTGGGCATATTTTAAAACAATGGACTCATTAAGAATAGGAAAGCTGTCTTTGTGAAATTTTATTATCTATTACGTTATTAAGGTTCTATTCCTTTTTATTTCAGCTTTTAAAATTACCTTTAATATAACTGCAGAGGAATTTTAAGTCTTTATTGCATGTAACTTCCCTACCCCAACCGATATTTAATAGCATGTTTTATTAAGTTGCTTCATGGCACGTGGGAGTTTTAAAAATCTAAAAGGATATTATTAAATCAAAGTTCAAAAGTAAATAGTTTTCACACAATTATAAACAAATTATGAAAAGTCCCCTGAGCTAGAAAGCAGCTTAAAAAAATAAGTTTAAGTTAATACTTCCGCAAGTAATGCTCTAATTCCACTAGTCTTTTCTAGTGACACACAGCAATGTGAGTTTACTCTTTTATCAGTTCTAAGTTGAACTAGTCTCTTGACAGCCACCAGATTCACAATTAGAAATGCAAATTGTTATCATTGCTATTGTCAATGGGATGTGTAAATGTCTATACCCACTACATTACCTGGTTAAGATATTACTTGATGTTATCTTTTAAAACATCTTCAGTAACTAGTTCTTTGATTGGATTAGAACACTTCTTTTCAAAACAATTGTTTGAATTTTTGATTGAATTATATGTTTCCTCACGAAACAAATTTGGATACATGATGGACCTTTAATGGCCAGAAAACTTTCACTATTTCCTTTTGTCCTGTACTCAAACTAATGCTAGTTATGAAATACTGACTTACGATCTAAACCTCTCTTGAGGGAGGGAAATGTCAGTTCTTGTCTAGGCTTATTTTAACACTATCTCCATTGCTTTATATGCAATTCCAAAATAAAAATATGCTTATTCTCTGGATAGAGAAGAACAAGAGAAATCAAATACTTCATAGCAATTGATCTTGTATAGATCTATTGCAAAAGATATTTTAATATCTAAGATGAAATTTTTTTCTTGTGGAAAGCTTAATTATATTGTTCATCAAATTATCTAAGAAATAAATGATAAAATTAGTAATTTTTACCATGATTAATTTAAGGAAACATTTTTATATCATATCAAGATAATGAGAAAAAATATTTGCTTCCATTTTCCAAAATCACTGTAAGAATGGTGTACTTAACTAGATCCGTGTCAAAATGAAAGCACTACAGATATATAACATTGTGAGAGGACTCCAAGAATTTTAATCTCTTGAGCATTGTTTCTCAAGTTTATTGAAAGAAGTTTCAAAATTCAAACAGGGATGCCTTTTATTTTCACAAGGTTTTAATTAAAGTACACCTTTACAACATATAAATAACATTTTCAATGATTTGTGAGTTACAATTATATTTTTATAAAGGTTATATGAAATATCAGGAAAATATTTATTTTAAGTAATAAATTATACTGAAAAATAAATATTTGATGTTTTATTTCAAAGAAAAGAGAATAAAGAAGAAAGCAAAATTTTATTCCTAAGTGTTGGCTTTTCTGACTCAAACGTATTTGTGTGTGTGTGTGTGTGTGTGTGTGTGTGTGTGTGTGTGTGAAATGTTTCACCAGTTAGAATACTTTGTGAACTGGGAGCAAATATTATATAATTATGTCTATTAATTATTAATCTTGATTTTTAATTGCCAATTTTTTCAAATTGATAGTGTTTTGTAACTGGGCACAGCAAGACTCATTTGGAGGAGTAACTTTATGGAACATTCTCTAAATTAGTGACAATTTTATAATTAGATTATTTCCGTTTATGTAAATCCACAAGGAAATATATCTTCTATACTACAAATATTTTTAAATACTTTTATTACTATGAGCATGGCTACATTAGGGTAATTATACAAGCTCAAAGCAGGGAAAATTCCTTTAAAATTTTAAACCATTGTGTAATATTTGTATAATAACAATGATCCAAATTCTTTAGTTACTTAATGGAGCATGCAAATAAATATTACTGACCAGAAACCTCACAAATTCTTGCACCTCTCTCCATTTCTACCACAACCACAAATTAAATCCTTTTCTCACCAAGGTTATAGCAATAGCCTCATAGCTGGTTTCCCTATATTCAACCTATTAGAAACTCTTTTTTGATTTATTGCTTTAATTATTTGATTAATGCCAGTCTCTACCCTTAAGCTACAAGGTCCAGGAAGGCACAGACTACTTATTTTTAGTTCAGCATTGTATCTCAGTGTCTGGCATATGATAAGCCCTCAATAAATATTTGTATTCATGAAAGAAAATAAAATATAAAATAAATGAACTAGGAAGATATAGCATAAAGCATTCAGAAAGGTTTTTTTTCTGGAATGTTGTCTAGATGTTTTATCTCCACAAGCTTTTCTAAATTTTGAAAAATTTCTGCTATTTTATTACTTTATTATCAGAATAGAAACTTTGCCTTATAAACTAAGTTTCTTTAACAACTTATTATGGATTTACCATTCATGAATTTTCTGTTGACATCCATTGGTACTTCTGTTTCACTTTTTGGGGAAAAAATTCATATGTTTATGGCAAATTATTGCTAGGCATTTCAGCCCTCTCATTTGTCTTAAAATAGTTACTTCAATCTTCAGAAGAACAGCCTTAATTCTAGTTTTGAAATTTCATTCTTTTTCTTGTGGTTCTGGAAGCTTCTTCAGTTCTAATATGCTTATCTTAGGGGAAAAAAAATTATGGACTGTATTTTAGGAACAGAGACACCATGGTTTGTGCAAAGAGAAGTTTCTTTTTGTTTGCTTTACTATCGATGCCCCACTCTCCTTCTTTGGGGGAAGCCAGAACAGGACAAAGGTTAATATTGTCACAAAATAGTCTAGATACAATAATTTCTACAGCCCTGGGCTTGATAGGAATTAATCACTCAAAGTTAGTCACTTTCTAACTATTATAGTTGAACTTATTTTTCTCAACTGTCTTTCTTTTGGTGTCAAAATCAAATCATGTAGATTACTTTGATGATCTGTTTGAATGTGCATACTTATTTCCCCATTAAATTATCTGACTTTGAAATAATTGTCATTTTTCCCCAAATGTTTGATTATCATGTTTCCTACTTTATGTACTGCCTTTCTAGGCTGGACTGAAAAATGTGCTATGTTAGACATGGAAACAGCCTGAACTTCAATGAAACGGTAATTAATGTTTTATAACAAACCTGTACTATATTATTGGGAACACAGAAAAGTTAAGACTACTGAAATTTCTGCTTACACCCATATCCCAGTTTATTATGTGCAACTAAATTAAATTTCTTCAGAATTTTGCTAATGATCTGGTAATGCAAAGTTTATGTTAAAATTGCAAAAAAAAAAAAAAAAAAAAAAACCTCTGCTTTTTTTGATTGTTTGGTTGATCAGTTTTGTGACACAGTTTTGAAGTACAGACACTTTGCAGAATAATTACTTTACTTTTCACTATCCAAAGAGATATAGGAATATCTTATATTTTCATTGTAATCAAAAATGAAATCACAGATTTTTTAAAATATGCAATATCTGGACAGAAATAAAGAAACTATCATTGATAGAATTTCCTTAAAACATGATCATAATTTTTTAAAAGTGATTTTCTCTGACACATCATACTTTAATACTGAGATTCATAGTACTCAGCCTGGATATGTTATTAAAAGTCAGGATAAAAATAATTACTTAATCCTTCTTTATTATATATGTGGAATTTTTACTTCATTACAATTTTCAAGGTAATTAGTCCATGTCTTCATTAAAGAGATTCTCTGAAGAAGTTCAAATTTAGCTGTATTACAAGCAGCAAACTGGAGGATTTACTTATCTCTAGAGGATTAGGCCAATAAAACTATCCAAAATTATCAGCAGGGACAGTTTCCAGATGGAAATTCCATCTGCAACCAAATCCTTCTGAGCATGGTATCAATGACAATAACAAAGCAGGTTTCACTACATATTATTGTACTTGAACATTTAAACAATGTATTTTTTTTATTTGTTTCTTTCTTTCTTTGACTTCATGGAAAGAGTAATTTGACCTTTTACTTATTTGTTGCTTTAAAATGGACAGATAAGGTTTTCATAGGAAATTTCCCCTGCCTAATTACTTTTAACAAAATCAAATTCTGATTGCACATATGAAAACATAATCTCCTTTAGAAATTTTTGTTTGTCCTGTTTTACGAAGTTTTAATATCAGAAATGCATTTTGGTGTTTTTTCTGAGACATTAATTCCTTGGGATATCAGTGAAAACATTGGTTTCTAATACAAATAGCAAAATTTCCCTTGATTCATTGACATATACATGTAGGAAACTTAAATCACCATTAAGCGATTATGTCATCATTTTATTTTTTTATTTTTATTTTTTTTAAATTAATATCAATTTTTATTTAATGGAGATTACACATATTAAAAAGTCATTTTTCTTCTACACATGTAAATTAAAATGGTTATGTATTTATGTACACACACACATATATAATGGAATTATGCTGTCATAATTCCATTGCTGAACATCTGTCCAAATGACGGGCAAAATCTCCTTTACCAGATGGTTAAAATATTTTGATAATACTGTTTAGTTTATTTTCCTTTAAGTATTAAGAAAAAAAGCTAGGTTAACATACAAACTAAAACATTTAAAAGTGTACTGATTTTGGAACAGATGTAAATTTACTATCATTTTCGTTGGTCATTTCTCTTCATTACTATCTACAAAAGATAAAATCCCTATTTTTCCTTAAATTAGTCTGTTGTTCTTTTCATATTTTAATAAATGTCATCATTTTAAATAGTTTTTTCTATATTGTAATTCTTACATGCATCAGTTCATATTTAAAATAACAGAAATATTTGGAAAGGATATAAATTATTCTAAAAAGCTCTCATTCCCATGAACTGCAAAGCAATTTTATATAATAGTTTTGGGTAGAATGAATTATTTTTCTTACAGCTTTCATGAAAATTGATCATCTTAATCATAATGCAAGTTTACATTTAAAGTAATATTATTTTGAAGTAGAAGAAAAAGAACCTGAGTGTGAGACATAGGTGAAGAAAACAAAGTTTTAAACATCAAAGTACAAAAGCATAGCCCTGATTACATTAATTTTGAGGTGGGTGGAGACCCATGTCTCTTTCATATTGCAATAGCCTCAACACCTAATTGCAATAGTCTTTAATAAAGTCTTTCTTACCATTTTGACAAGCATGAGATTGTTTATTTTCTAAGGCAAAGTGGAAAGCTAAAGCCATTTAGGATTTGAGACAGTCTGGGCATAAGGGCAGAAAATTCCATGATTGTTCATGGTTTGGACATGCATCATCGGGGTAGAAATTTTAGGTTTCTGATTTTACTATTAATATTAAGTGGGGATGTTTATAACAGTAAGCTCCAAATAAAAGTGGATTAAATATTTTTATTTTTACTTTATGTAAAAGAAGTCCTCAAGTAAAGAGTGCAGGATTGGCACGGTCCCTCCTTTGTCATCAGCTCCTTCTTTCTGGTTCATTTTCACTAGCACTTGGCTTCTATTTGAGTTTGCCTCCTTGTTCAGCATTGTTGCTGTAGCTCTAGCCATCACATCTCAATCCAGACAGTAGGAAGGAGGAAGAGGAAAAGAGCACTCCTTCCTGCTGAATCAGCTCTCTTAAAGGAACTCCCTAGAAGCCCCCAGCGTTTGACTTTCACTTGCTTCTCACTGACCACTACTGGCAGTGAGAGAGGCAAGAAAATGCCATCTTTTGTCTGTGTACATTTGTGGCCCCAAATAAAATCAGAGTTTGGTTACCAAGGAAAAAGAAGAGAAGGCTGTTGAGTAGCAAACCAGTAGTCTCAGCTACTGAGCAAACCAGATAAAACACAGCTAAAAACCATAATACTTCCTGGAGTTGTTAGCTACTCAGAGCACAGATAAGCATATGTTTGTATAGATGCTCCAAATGCAAGCACGTTTCATGCGTGTGGCCAAAGCAGGGATGTCAGGAGTCCTCTAGGGGAAAATCAGGCTCTTAAAAAGCCTCATGGGGTTAATATTCATTATGTTGGTGAATTTACCAATATAATGGAGTTCAGGGTTTGACCTTCATTACTACGGGGATTGGAACTTGGGTTTTTTTGGGTACATCAAAAGTGGAAAAAAAAATATTTTTTTCTTTAATAGGTATTATAATGACCAATTCAAGAAATTGAGGACAGACACAGTTAACTAAAATGCAATTTAATCACAAATTCGCATTTCTTGAAAAATAGGTTATTAAGTCTATTAGGGATATATTATCATGTAGTTCACAGACCCTTCAAAAGTTCTGGAAGTGGGAATATAAGCCTGTGTGGGAGAAAGAAGAGAAATATTTGCTGTGGAGAGATTAAACCCCAAATCTTGGCTGAAAGACCCTCGGGGGAGAAACTACATGCTAATCTGGAGAAACAGGGCTCTTTCCAAGGAATGACAGTGAGGAAGAAAGAGAAGTAAAAATGACTTAGTTCCCAGACTTAAGATCTCAAGGTCCTCAAGCTTCAATTTTTAAAGTAGGTATTTATGCCTTCGAAGAAAATTAACATGTCTGTAGAGCACTCCTCTGAGTTTGTGATAGAAATTCATCAAGCAATAAATTGACTAATATTTATATACTTGCATATTGTCTGAACATCTTTAATACAATAAAAGTTCCGTGAGTGTACCTCGCCCATCACATGAGAGACATTCAATAAATACTTCTTGAGTTAGTGTATTAAATAATGTTAAGATGTGTATAACAGGCAACAATTCTTAAAGAGCATTTCTTTGGATTCACCTGTGGGATTTTAGCTTATATTATGTAGATTCAATGAAATGTTCATTAAATTACACCAATTAAAAGGTGGGCAAAAAACATGAACAGAAACTTTTCAAAAGAAGATAGACTAATGGCCAAGAACATATGAAAAACTGCTCAACATTTCTAATCACCAGGGACATGCAAATCAAAACCACAATGAGATATCACTTGACTCCAGTGAGAACGGCTTTTATCAAAAATCCCAAAACAATAAATGGGATGGATGTGGAGAGACAGGAACTCTCATACACTGCTGGTGGGACTGCAAACTAGTACAACCAATCTAGTGCAATCTTTGGGTATCTACCCAAAGGAAAAAATGACATTCTATAAAAAAGACATCTGCCCTCAAATGCTTACAGCAGCAAAATTCACAACTTCAAATATGTGGAGACAACCCAAGTGCCCATCAATACATGAGTGGATTAATAAGAGGTGGTATCTGTATAACATGGAGTACTACTCAGCCATAAAAATAAATGGTGAACTAATACCTTCTGTCTTATCCTGGATGGAGCTGGAGCCCATTATTCTAAGGCAAGTATCATAAGATTGGAAAAACAAACACCATACGTATTCACCATTGAATTGGTACTAGCCAATCAACATTTATGTGCATGTATGAAGGTATCTTTCATCGAGGATCCGGCAGGTGGGATGGGGGAGGATGTGATGTGTAAATTCAAACCTCATAGGTGTACTGCATGCTGTCTGGAGTATGGACATGCTTGTAGCTTTGAGTCAAGTTGTACAAAAGCAATTTATGTGACAAAAGTGTTTGTACCCCGTAATATTCTTTGATTATAAATAAATAAATAAAATCATATTCTACATTTTCCATTAGCTTTCAAAGATTTCTCCAAAAATATTATATATATTTCCTGGAGAAAGTATATATATGCATATGTGTGTGTGTGTGTATAATTTTACGATCTGTCTAGTTGTTGCTGCCAGTGAGGATGATGTCTCTTTTTTTTTAGCTTATTATTGCTATGAAGTTAAATACTGTTTTTTTTAAATTAATCTTTTAGCCACCAAACTTTGTTAATATTCTCATTAGTTTTAATGGTTTATATACTGGTTTTATTGCTTTTTCTAAGTAGATGATTGTATCTGCACATAGTGACAGTTTTATTTCCTTCATTTTAGTTGTTATACTTTTAATATTTTTGTTTACATTATTGATTTTTTAAAACCTAGTACCACTATTGCATAATGAGACCCATATGCAAATAGAGGAATCTTAATACTGAAATACAGCATAAAAAAACAAATGGTTTTATAATAGAGGAATGAAGACAAAAACAGAAATTGGATCATTATCAGAGATGGAACTTTGTTTATGCTGATTGGTGGGTATTAATTGACTACAAAATGTTTAATTAAATTAAAAATGCTATATACTAAAAATATTTGGGTACACTTCTGTATGAAAATGTCTATACACTATTTGGTATGTATTTCAAACAATAAGTTTCTTTTATCAGAAAAAGTAGAACACTTCCACTCTGAGATATTCTTGTTAAAATTAATACTTATAGATCACAATGTACGTGTTACAGTAATCACTGATCATTTTACCAATGGCAAGATGCTCAATAGCTCAATCTTTCCTCCACTTGTTCAAATATTAATTAAATGCCACTTCCATATAACAGCATCACAGTGGACGTTTTATATAACTCTAAGGAATTTAGACAAATCTTAATAAGAGTTGTAGATTTATGTATATTCAGCATAAAAGCCTTGAGAAGAAATGAAGTATCCCAAAAGGTGAATATGAAAGGAAAAAAAAAAACAACATGCCAAAGATTGATCTTGTGGATGTCAGAAATAAAAAAGATTGAATTTTCTTCCCTCCCATAAGTGTTTCTATCCCAGGCTCTTCATATCAATAAATCTCAGTCAGTGGAACACCATCTTCCCATTTACTCAAGCCAAAATCTTAGGAGTCATCTTTGGTCATATTTTTGTCCTCACCATTTCACCACATATAATCCATCAGCAATATCCATCAACTTTACTTCCAAAACATATCCTAAATTCATTTCCTTCCAGCAGTGCATTTAAGAAACCATCATCTCTTTCCTAAAGTACTGCAATATTCTAACTGTTCTCCTGATCTACACTTGATCCTGTTAACAACCTATATTCCACACAGTCATCAGATTGAACTTTTTACAATGTAAATCAGATCATATTATTCCCTTGCTTATAAAACTCCAATGACATTTATTATATTTGGAAGAAAATTCATACTACTTATGGTAGACTATAGAGACATGATCAGTATGCTGCTTTCCTCTCTGATTTTATCTGCTACTTTTCGCTTTGCCTACTTCAACCAGGCACATTGGCTTTTCGGTGCCTATCATGAGCAAAGATATTCTCAGCTTTGCATGCAATTCTCTTGGCTTGGAATATTCTCATACACCCATATACAAACATTGCTATTTCCTTTGAATTTCAGGTCTCTACTCAAATATCACTCCCTAAAATTGTCCTTACCTGATAATTAAATCTGAGGGGGGGGGGCGATGGTGGATTATTGGCGACCTCCTGATTCTGTGCTCCCAGAGTGGGAGGTGAAGAATGCACACAGCTACAAGCGAGTGGATCGCACTCCCACAGAACAGCATCCTGAAGCTGCAGAGAAGCAGTGCAGGACAAGCAGTGCTGGAAAAAAAAAAAAAGAGGTGAATTGGACAATTGACCTCTAAGTTTGAAGAGTGCAAGATACACAATAGGGAATAGAGCATGTGACGGCCGTGCCCATCGGCCAGCTAGGGCAGTGTGGTCTGACCCACAGGAGGACGACTCTTACTCCATTGACCTCCACATCCACTCAGGCAAGGAAGTGTCTGAAGTCAGTGAAAAGTTGTGGCACAGGCTGATGGGCAGTGTGGAGAAGAGACAAAGTTGGGAAACATTTTGAACTCTCCAGTGTGCAGTACTAGGTCTGCACTGGGGAGGGGTCAAGTCTGAGCAGACACTTCCCGGGTCTACGGGAGGGTGTTTGGAGACAGGCTTCCTACCTTTGGTGCCTGCGGGTCCAGACCAAGGGAGGTGAATGCTGATGGAGAGGCTCTGCCCCTGGAAACGGCCAAAGATTCGGCCAGCGCAGGGTGGGATAGAGTGTGTAGGACTCCTTACTGGACGGGCGTGAGTCATGCATCAGGGAAGCAGGGGGAGAGTTGGAGGATCATTGAGATATCCTGCGAGGTCCAGAGCCTGCTGCCCCCTGAACAGTCAGCTCCGGTGCTTGCTCTCCGTGGGTGGGCAGCCACCATTTTGGGGGTCCATAGCCTAAAAAACGCTGTGGCACATTGCCGAACTAGGCACCACCCCTGTGATTATTACCATGCTCTATGATTAAGGACAACGGGAAATTGCAATAATACAATTCAGGCAGGACTACTAATGGCCTAGACCCCTCAATAATAAAGGTTTGAGTCATTTCATCAAGTTAAGCTTGGTGGAGTGATTATTATAAGTGCCAAGTTGATAAGAGATAGACTTATAATGGTTACTTGTGTGTCCACTTGACTAGGCCACATTATCCAGATAATTAATTGGTCCAACACAGCTGGATGCTGTTATGAAGGTGTTTTTTAGATGAGATTAACATTTAAATCAGTAGATGTTGACTAAAGGAGATTACCCTCCATAATATGAGTGAAGAACCATAACCAACTGAGGTGCTTTTTGAAGCAAAAGGAATACAGAATGGGTAGCAGAAGAAGATAGGTATAGATATCAGCTATGATCACTTCACCAGTTATAGAAACAAGGATTGTAACTATCATGAGTATTTATTTCTTATTTTGTTAAGAATATATTTGTGTGTATGTGTATGTGTAGCAAATATGTTTTCTTCCTTCTCTTATTGATTTATTATATAGGTGCATTAGCTTTATGTCACAGTATTTAAGTATTATTAGCTTTAGGTTATGGCAATTAAGTTATAAGATAATGAGGAAAACAGTGAACATCATCGAGGGACTTTGCATTTTCTTCTGGAGAAAGCATTAGTACATTTTGGGTTGTATGTAGGATAGTCATATCATGTTATGCAGAATTATACCCTTGTTTTTTTCTCTATTTGAAAATTAAGTGTGGTTTAAGGAGATTAGCATAAGTGCCAAGTTGACAAGAGGTGGACTTATAATGGTTAGTTGTGTGTCAACTTGACTAGGTCACATTACCCAGAAAATTAATTGGTGAAACACATCTGGATGTTATTATGAAGGTATTTTTTAGAGGAGATTAACATTTAAATCAGTACATGTCGAATAAAGGAGATTACCCTCCATAATATGAGTGGACCCCATACAATTAGTTGAAGGCCTATAAAAAGATTGACCTCCCCCAAAGAAGGAGGAATTCTGCCTTTGGATTTGAATTGCAACATCAATTCTTCCTTTGGACTTGCCAGCCTCCTAAACTGTATGAGCGAATTCCTTAAAGCAAATCTCTCTCTCTCTCTCCCTCTCTCTCTCTCTCTCTATATATATATATATGTATATATATGTGTGTGTGTGTGTGTGTGTGTGTGTGTGTGTGTGTGTGTGTAGCATTTTACAATAAACCAATTTAGGCAGGACTACTAATTGGGTTATGGATTTTTTTTTTCCCAACAGAACCAACAGGAGATATATATGTGTGTGTTTATGCATATATATATATATATATATATATATATATAAACACACATATCTAATTGGTTCTCTATCTCTGGAGAACTTTGACTACTACAGATACCTTATTTAATATATATTGTTGATCCAGAAACTGAATTCATGGTCAATGGCACTATAACTCATGCCTGAATGAAGCTTATCCAACATTCATATTTTCTTCATCAGGTATATCCTAGGATGTTCCTTAAACATAGGAACATTAGATAGCATTTCAGCACTATGCTTGGGAGCCATTTTAAACAGCCAGCAAAACCACAAAAACAAAAAGCACAAAAATGCGAAAATACTTGGCACTAAATATTTAGTCAGAAAAGGACACTCATTTACAGTTTGAGAGCTGCAACAAAAAGGCAGAGCATTACCTTGTTCAATCTCAGGAATGTGCAAGTTAGGCAACTGAGGTTTTTTTTTTTTTGCTATTCTGTGCATGTCCACAAATATCCATGACACTGCTGTGAGTATGGATTTCAGGGTTACAAATAAATTTAAGCAAATAAGTGAATTTGCAAATACAAAATCCATGAATAATGAGGATTAACTGTATTTACGTTTTAACGCAGATAGGAGGTGTTGATTTTATTATCATTTTTAATATGAATTTCATTATGTACATCATTTTGTATGAATATGTTTCACAATAAAGAGCTTTTACATTAAACAAATGTGAATGGTAAAAAATGTGGAGATGGGAAGGCTGATTTCACAGGAAAGTGAAGAGAAAATGTACAGTGCAAGGTATCTGAGAAGGTGGAACGTGCTGGGATATAAATCGTGAGACCCGACACAAAAGGATAGACGGTTCCTGCATTCTAACGGTAGGAAAGGACAAAATGGTGGTGCAGTCATTGATTGGCTTGAGTATTGGCTTTTGGGAAGATGATATCCAAACAAGGAGATAGAGGAGTTCAGAAGGGGTTCATGAAAATGATATAAAGAAGGGTGCACAAGGCAAGGTAAAGTGAACAAGTAGAAGATATTGACCCTGATATAGGTACACACACACACACACACACACACACACACAAACACACGCACAATGGATATCCAGCCAGATGTCTGATTGTTCATGAACCTTTGTGTCTAAAAAACATCTTGCATATAAGATGGTTGCAAATTAATATGTGCTTCTTGCTGTCCACTCTGTTTCTTAAACAGTGAATGTCTTACAAAATAAAATAAAATAAAAATTGACTAATATAAACATATTATTTAGGGATTTTAGAAAAGGATGACTAAACAGTGTTGGGGTACATGCTAAACATGCCAGTGTAGAACTGGATCCAGAATCTAGTTTCTAGTCCAATATTTTTCTTATTTTTATCCATAAGATTTTTCTGCATTATAGATACTAGACGTGAAATAAACATTCAAAGCATCCTGGATATAAACACATTCTTCGTCAGTGGGATATAAATGTTTTTGCTTGGATAACCCCTAAAAAATTCTGGAAAGAAAATGAACCATATCTCTTATTTTTAGTTGATATGTGAAGTTTTTATCATAATTTTAAATATTTGAAGAGGATGTAATTTTTGGTATAATAGATATTGACATTTACAAATAAAACTCTTATATCACACTTTCAAATATACCAATGGAATCCAAATACCATGGCAATTTGATATCCTCTATCATTCATTTAAGAAATGAAACAGCTCTTCCATAAAAGTAAGAAATTTTACATCATTTCAATTTTCTTCTTAAAGTCTTCTTTTGAGACCATCTCTTCCATAAAGTATTACTTTTTTGTTTATATTTTAAGTTTTATATAAATATTTATCATACTTCTCAGCAAAAAATATGCAATTTGTCATTTAAAAATATTGTTTGTGTTTCTTAATTCTATAATATGCAGCACAAAGTGCTAGCATTTCTTCTGGTTTGACTTACAATTACTAATAAAACACAGTGTTCAAAACAAATATTGGAAATGTGTCTCTTAAAATGGATAAGCACAATTATTTCAACTGCTTATAGACAGGGTTCAGTATTATATTTTATTGTTTACAGACAAATGGTAAAGAAACAAGTTTACATAAAATAATAGATAGGAATTGAAAAAGTTTTGTTATAGAAATGTTACTCAATTATTTGATATTCTTCATTAGATCCTCTTTCAATTTTTTTTTTCAATATTTGGAATTACCCCTTATTTGGTGTCTTTTTATTTTGTCTGTACCCTGAAGCAATATGCCACATTAAATAGTTGAGATGGGTAGACAATATTTGCTTCTTTTGTAAAATGGGACTAAGTGTTGTTATGAAAGAGGAGACGGGGAATGAAAAAAGGTTTGATTTTAGGCAGAATGGTTTTAATGTAGATACATGTAGAAATTGAAGAAACGGAAACCAATTCTCTTAAAACTATATATTCTTTGGTAATTTTTGTGTACCCTCCCTTTCAAGACTGCTGTTCTAAACATCTCTAAATGTCCACACTAGACTACGTGGAGATTTCTGGATATCCTATACATTCCACATAGGCTATGAGGTCAGAGTTCTATCTGAGGACCACCTACCAAGACACTTCATCCTTACTTGCTAATGTTTGCCATGCTGGAGGAGACAGGAAGGTGAAAAATCTGACTTGACAGCCTCTTGGTTTCTTTCAATTTATGTACAGTTACATCAGCATTTCTACTCGCCTGTTCACTTTCCATTTTTTTGTCCCACTTGGAAAGATTTTACATGTCCCTAGAGTTATTTTGTTCCCCAAATGAAGACTTCCCCTCTTCATAACAATGTTTGTAATTTGCAAGAGACCAGTTTTCAAGTGAAATTCAGTAGACGACATTCCTCTTACCCTTATTCCTCTGACCTTGCATTTGTGATCCTAACAATCTCAAAAACATGTTCATTCTTAATCACTTCTGTTCTCCAGATGGAGGGGCACATTGTTAACATATGCAGTTACATCAAGGGAGTTATTAATACAACCGTTTTTTTTTTAATCAATACACCTATGTGAATCTGGGTTTTCAATAACAACTCTAATAAAAATGAAGTTCTAGAACAAATTGTATTTTTGAGTTTTACCTTCTGTTGTTTAACTATTGATTATAATCTACAAATTAACATATTGGTTTCAAGAAATCAATGTAATATTCCAAAGTAAATACAATTTTTATGCTTTTCATATACTATATATTCATATATGCAGAAATACATACAGACAAATTTATACATGTATGTATTTGTTGTTACCTATGTTAGTGTAAGTATATCCTTCTCTACTTTCTGAATTTACTTTCTTCTATTTTTGTGGTGTTAAAATGTTTATGATTTTGTGTTACAATTAACATAATAACTGAAAGTAATTATTGGTGCTTTGTTTTTATATGTCTTCTTTTTTTTATCTTTGCGAAATAAAAATTCAGCAGCCCTATATTAATCTTCTTCTTCTTTTTTTTTCTGTTGGCCCATTACTTCCAGGAAATCGCTATACAGGGTGAAAGTTGTCTAAATCATTCCAAAGAAAAAAACCCCAAAGCCCTACTCTCTAAGGTTTGTTACGGAGACAAAAGTATTAGAACCAAGCAGGAAATCTGAATGAAATTTGTAGTATACTCAGAGGAATTGGATTCTAATCACAGTTCCAGTTACATGCGTGAGCCCTAGAAATTAGGCTGTTGAACCATTAATTGAAATCCCATTTTAATGTCTGTTTGAATATTCTGTTCCAGTATTAAATATGTAAAGCCATTATTTTAGGTCCCCTCTGCTAACCAAAAATATCATTCACATAATTCTGAAAAATGTATTTACATATACATATATATATATGAAGAGAGAGAAAGAGGAAAAGATCACATAGTTAATAATATATATTGATAGAAACTTGATTAAATACAAATAAAAACTACTCATACCTTACAACCTACTAAATATTATTGAGTAAAAGAATGCCAATTCATTTGTATTCAATCATGTATTTATTCAGTAAATATTTTTTGAGCATCTCTCAGTCTATTCCAGTCAATCATGAAACAGAAAACTTAATTTACCAGTCCATTTTGCCAGGTACTGATGCTTCTAAGAGGTACAAGACACTATTCTGACTCTAATAAACTTACAATATATGGGGAATTGCGTGAGCAGAAGCAGGAAGATGGGAAAAGATATGGCAGATTTTGAGAGTAACAGGACTATTTGGCTGGAGCTCAGAATTCCTCTAATAGGCCTTTGCAGAATCTACCTTCAAAGTATTCTAAAAAGTATGTTTTAGAAAGAGGCAAGAATCATTGACGGTTATATTATGATTCTTACGTATTATTATGCCGTGGAACATCTCCTTAGCCAAGTACATTTTGATCTGTCGGTTCTGATTTTTACCCCCAGGAAGATTATATCCCAGAGTGGCTTTGGTATATTAGTTTGGAATAGAATGCACCTCACTCAAGTTTTTTAAAACATGATTTTATTTTAACCTTCTTCAAGACTGATTACAAGCAAATTAACAGATAAATGATATGAAAGTATATCTAAGAAGACTTATGTGAGTTCAGAAACAATGACAGATGGAAATATTTCTTATTCAAGGTGATCACATATAGTATTGCTGCTAATATTTAAAATAATACTGAAAGAATTTGACTCAGAAATATATATAAAGGAGTTAATAATGTTATACTTGTTAAGGACAATACAAAAATGTTACTGGATGTATTTAAAGCAAAACAAAGCAAAAAGAAACTTACATTGTTTAAGCTTATACATTCCTTTACCTTTTTGTAATTTCCTAGAATATTCTTGCTGTGCCTGCATAAGATAGGCAACTGAACACTCAAATTTAAAATTCAGCTTCGGGTGCAGTTGTCATGATGGCCTGGCACCCACTCCCTTAATGGCACTATAACTTTAAATGCAATTGCTCCTTCGGACTCATTTTAAGACTGTAAATACTCATTTCTTATTCATCTGGTTCAAACCGTGATGCTATAGTACATGCATGACTTTGCTGGCACCCAGGCATCTGGGCACTGATTTCATACTCCTTAGACAGAAACAATAATCATTTTCTTGTTCAAATCACTCTTTATTGCTTCTAAACATCAGAATTACCTTAAAGAGCATATATATTTTAATAGAAGAAATATATATTTCCTGTTATATAGCGAATGTTTCCCTTGCTTTTTTAATCTAAGATTGTTTGAGGATAATAAATATTCATATTGGGAAATTTTCAATTATTTTGCAAACTAAAGTAATTAAGCTTTGACAGCCCAAAGAGAACTGCAATTGTAAGAACATGACCAGTGTTTCTAAGATTTGAACAAAGATCTTTTCCTCTCTCCAGTGAAAAGTTAGTTTGGCATTTACTGTTGGATGCAACAATTTGTTTGTCAAGGCTTTTAATGGCAAAAAGTTCACAGTAATGTTTTTTTCTGTTGCGTTTGTCAGCTGAAGATAAATTTAGCAAACATTTCCCAACTCCGAAGAAAATAAAATAATGAGAAAAATATGGAAGCTGTGGTTTTGAAATTAATAAAAATTATGGCTCATATTTGATGAAGTAGAGTGCTGAAAACAGAAGGGATTAGCTAAAGTTTACATTGTCTAGTGAGATATCCAGCCTAGTATCTCACCCTGCTTCCGAAACTAGAAAAAGACATGCATATACATCTCAAGCAGGAATTTGTAGAATTCATTTTCTAAAAAACTAAATAGCCTCAGAGAAAAGATATCCAGAGCCTAGTTTTAGGGTTTATCAATGAAATAATATGTTATCCACGTGTTGAAACAGAGTGCCTTCAAAGATTTTAAGTGCCTCACTCTTAAATGTAAATAGACATGCTGGATTCACCAGATTTTTCAGAGAAACATCCAAGATGAAAAACAGAACCAAAGCAAATAAGAAACAAAATGGAAGGATTAGAGTCAATTCACAAAACAAAAGCAATCATTAAAAAAATTTTATGTGCAGAGAAATGAAAAAAAAATTTATACATAAAACAATGGATTATATGGAATAATTCAGATAACAATAGCTTTTAGCCATCAAAATATCTTAGCCTCGAAAGAAAACTTTAACTAATATTTTGGAAATAAAAATAAGAATATTACCCAGAAATTAGAATAAAAAGATAACAAGATAGAAAAAAAGGAGAGGAAAGATAAGACATTTAGAATATCACTACAAGAACTCAAATATGTAACTAACAGTAGTAACATAAAAAAGAAAAAAATGGTTTCCATCTCCAGATTGGAAGTGTCCACCAGAATATGCAGCACAATAAAAGAAAAAGCAGCCTCACTAAGGCACAATGTCATGAAATTTATGGACCATGAATAAAAAGATTCTAGAATACCCAAACATTAAAATTATAGTCAATAGCAAAGGATGAGGAATCATAGGCTTCAGGTTTCTCAACAGTAAACCTTTAGAAGTGGAAGGTAGAGAGCCACACCTGCAAAATTATGAGAGAAAGGTTTTCAATGTATCATTGTATACCAAAGCAAACTGTCAATTAAATAAAACAGAAGAATCAACACATTTTCAGGTATGAAATCTATCTCCATGGATTCTTTCTTCAGAAGCTGCTGGATGATGTGTTATAGCAGAGAGAGAGAAAAAGAGAGAGATAAGACAAAGATAGCAACTTTCAGAAAACAGGGAATATTACAAAAGTAATGTGAAATCCCGTAATGACAGTTGTGCAACAGGTCCACAAACAACAGTCTAGATTGCTTTAGAAAGAAGAAATTCAGAATAAATGATGTCTCTGTGGAATAAAATTCTAACTGATAGATTACATAATATGATTGGCCATTTAGAACACAATAGTGATAGATATTTGACAGGGCTGAGTGCTCGTGTTTGGAAAAGAAAACCTCAACAACTGAAAATGATCAGGGCAAATGTTAACCAAAGGAAATACAAAATATTGTTCAAGAAAAAGAATGTCAGCATGTGAAATACTTGGCTCAGAGTTAAATACTGAATATTAATTTAAAAATTTATATCACTATATTGGGAGAATGAAGGCATGTGGGAGGAAACACAAGAATAATATCTTCATCTAAAAAGACGAAAAGTCAACAGATAATACTGAAAATTGATAAACCAAGAAATAGCAGTATAAGCATATTTAGATAAATAGAAGCAAACATCAAGGGAAATAGCTAAATTTGATGATAATAATTAACTCTGGAAAACAGGAACAAGCAATGAGTATAGGTAACATTGGATACTGATATACTGATGTTTTTAGTTATAAGCCTTATAGTAGTATTTGATATCTTCTTCTGTTCTATATATTACTATTATCTTGATTAAAACATTAATAAATGAATGAATTAGAAAACTAGATGATTGAAAGATAGAATGAAAATAAGTAGGAAAAATACATAGGAGAAAAAGCTTATCTCATTTGTTCACATATCACAATGAATCACACATCTTGGAATCAAGAAGTTATCGTTAAGAGCCAGTGTCAATCTCTGTGCTACAATAATGAACATGTCTTTTGTCCTCAAGGAAGAAGCCCATTTCTGTCTGCTTAAACACTGTCAGTAATATGAAAAGTGACCATAGACTCACCCCTCCCAAAGTGACTGATCTCTAATTGGAGCTGTCTCACTGTGAGAAAATTCCTTTTTTTTAATGTCAGATGATTCTGGGATGATGGAAAAATGATGTTTTTCATTCATTCACGAGGTGTAAACTAAACCACAACCTCCCTAAAGCCTTTTAAGATTCTCATCGCTCCCATACACTATCACCATCACATCCTATTCCCTTATCCCTCCTATGCCCAGAGAGTAAGATTAGAAAATGTTCCATTTGTCCTTGACCATGTTTTGATTACCCTATACCTCTGCCCACCCATTAATGCTAAGATTAATAGAGATGTGTAGGGAACTCACCTTCTTAGTGAGATCTACCCTGACTACTCTATTTAATATTGCAAACTACACCCTATTTAATATTACTCCCACTGTCCCTCCCTCCCTGGTACTGTGGTCAAATTTTTCCATAGCACTTAGTACCTTAATTATTTTATCTACTGAAAATCTCCAGACAATAGAATGTGATTTCTATGACAGCTAGGGATTTTGTCTATTTTGATTGTTGATCTATTTCCAATGCCTACCAAAAAAAAAAATGCCTAGCATATAGAAAATGCTCAACAAATAGCTTTGAATGAATAAGTGGCCCATTGTTTTGTCTTTTTTTTCTGTGATATTGGAGGGGAACATTAATTTGACAGAAGACAGGGAGTGTGTTCAGTGACCTTAGGAAAATTGCTTAGCTCATTAAGGCTCTATTGATCTGTAAAATTTTTAATTCATTCAAACCATATTTATAAGGTGTTCTGTCTAGTGGCAGCATATATAATCTAGGAATCTAAGAAAAGGCTGAGGTTTGTGCCTTCAAGATGCTTACAATCTGATGAGGGAGACAGATACATGCAAAAATCACTACAACACAAAGTAATATATGGTGGCTCTGAAAAGATCATAGCTACATTGCTATGATCAGTAGATATTTGCAATTGTGTGGGTTAAGGAAGGGAGGGAGGGAGGATAGAAGAGTGAGAGAGAGAGAGAAAGAGACAGAAAGAGGCAGAGAAAAAAATTAGCTTCAAGATCGAACTTCCAAAAAATCAACTAAGTATGTCACATTTATGATAAAAGTAAAGATATCCTTGTGGTAGGAAGAGTAATGGTCCCCCAAAGATGTCCAAGTTCTAATTCCCAGAACTTGTAAATATGTTATATTACCTTGGAAAAACAAATTAAGATCACAGATGGAGTTAGGCTGCTAACCAGTTGGCCTTAAAACACGGAGATTATCTATAATTATCTGGGTGGGTACAATGTAATCATAAGGTCCTTAAAAGTGGAAGAGGGAAGCAGAAGAGGAGGTCAAAGCAGTGCGATGTGAAAGGCTTGATCTGTTGTTTATGGCTTTGAAGATGGAAGAAGGGGGCCATGAGTGAGGAAATATGGTTGGTCTCTAGAAGTTGGAAAAGGCAAAAAAAAAAAAAAAAAAAAAAATAGATTGTCCCGTAGAGCCACCAGAAAGGAACACAGCCTGCTGACACCTTAATTTTAGCCCAGTGAGACCTATTTCAGATTTCCAACTTCTGGAACTGTAAAATTGTAAATTTGTGTTGTTTAAAGCTACTGAGTGTGTGGTAACTTGTCATGGTAGCAATCAAAAACTATTATAATTTTTATTTTTGTATTCAAAAGAGAAACACTTAAGATAGATGCTCAAAAGTTATGAAAACATTTCAGGCTCCTTGACATTTGTGGTAAAAGAAGACATTCCATGAAAAATTGCTACACTTTACTCCTTTACTCACATGTTATTCTAACATATTATTACCACCTTTCTATCAACAGAATGGCATTTTATACTTTCCCTAGTGCTGATATATTCGACAAAGCTATTATTAACACGTTTATAATTTGTGGAAATATCAAAGTATAACCCCATACTGTTTATGTGACATTGTAGAGAAATTGGCCTTCATTATAGAGAATTGGTCTATATTAATGGATTTTTAAAATAATCAAATTCAATCACTTCTGGTATATGTATGTTCATGTATGTGTGTGTCTTGTGTACAAGTGTGCTTGTGTGTTTATTTTAAATATCGAAGATTTCAGTGAACATTTCTATCAATTTTTTGTTTTCCATATTTTTGAAGCAGAGAAATTGTGTATGCAACATTTTTATGATAAGTATGAATCATTATTATGAGCATGAATTACATGCCATGCTAAAATATTCTCATGTTGTCATTTTCAGGCTCTAATAAAAGACGCAGGGTAATTTGTGTCTACTCAAAATAGTTCTCATTAACTAACAGGTTATTCCGAATACATGTACTAACAATTATTCCATCAGTAGAAGGTAGAGCAGAGTATATGAAAAACAAGAACAAGGTCAGTAAGATCATTTATGAGATTGTAGCAATAAATCAAACATGGAAGAATTATTGCATGAACAAAGTTAGTGGCCATGAGATGGAGAGAAAATGATTGACTTAAGACACATTGAGAGAAAGAATTCAAAATAATTTCAAGTTCCATTGAGAGTAACAAAGAATGAAGCATCAATGGTAACTCATAGAATTCCTGCCTGGATGATATTGTGGATGGTGTTATCATCCACTATGATAGGAAATATATTAATAAAAGAAGAGCAATTTGTATAAAAGAATGAAAGTTTCATAAAGTGATATTCTAAATTTGAGATGCCAGAGGGACAACAAAATGGGAATGTACTACAGAAGTTGGATATTTGGAGCTAAAAGTAAGAAATAACATCTGAAGATTAACATTTGGGGGTCATTGACAATTTATAAATGATAACTGAAGGCATTGGTATAGAATAAATAGTATATTATGAGAAGTCCAAGAATAATGTTTTGGGGAAAATCAACTTTTAATATTTGAGTTATAGAGAGCTTAAGAGATAAAAAGCTGCATTTGCAGACAACATAATCATATATAAATAAATCTAAGGACTCTGCCAAAAATTCTTAAAACTGATAAATGAATTCAGTGAAATTGCCAGATAGAAAATCAATGTACAGACTTAGTAGTGTTTCTATACCCAAACAATGAGCTAGCTGAAAAAGAAATCGAGAAGGCAATCCCATTTAAAATAGCTACAAAAAAATAAAAATAAATTTAAAAAAGGAAGATGAACACCTCTACAAGGAAAACTACACAACACTGACAAAATAAATTGAAGAGGATACAAATGGAGAAACATCCCATGGTGATGGACAGGAAGAATGAATATCGATAAAATGACCATACTAACAAACAAAATCTACAGATTCAATGTAATTATATCAAAATACTAGTGACATTCTTCACAGAAATAGGAAAAAATTCTGAAATTTGTATGGAACCACACAAAGGAAAATATTAGACAACTCAGAAGTTAATAGGTGTATCTGCAGCCCACTAATTTTTGACAAAGGTGCCAAGATCATACATTGAGGAAAGGATCATCTCTTAAATAAATGTTGCTGGGAAAACTGCACATTTGTGTGCAGAAGAAACAAGATCTCCACCTTCTACACTATAGAAAAATTGACTCAAAATGGAAAAAAGATTTCACAGCATATAGTAGTGCTCATTATATGATTTACTGTAAAAAATTAAAAAAACCAGATACATAAAATAACTATATAAAAATAATAGATTACTAATTATTTATACCTTGTTCTTGCTTTCAGAGAAAGGGAAAATAGATACAACAAAGCAACTTGGTTCATAAGCTGTATAAACATTAATTTTAGGATTCTAAACAAAAAATAGCACACTAAACCTTAAGATACCATCTGGTCCATCCTCAGGAAGTTTATACTTAAATCATCTTACATGGATAGGTCACTGATATTTTAGGAATTATTTAAAAAAAAAGAAAGGCAGTACAACAATTTCAATTTCATCCCATATTGAACAAATAGAATGCTATTGTCATTCATCTAATGTGTTGATCAACAGATGGGAGGTATCATCTATTCCCTGAAAATTATAGACACTAACTCTGAAAGACAAGGGCTCAACCTTGTCATTACTCTGAAATTTCTTCCCAACATTGGTAAGTTATAATATCTGTTATATTAAAGATCTTATTCATTAATGTCATATGTTCTTTCCTAATAGTGCTTATATTAATATGTTCTAGAAAGGCAGTGTTATATCATAAGAGCAGAAGTAGGCTTTGAGATAGAAAACTGATTATGTTTATTTAAATAATTTATTTGTTAAGGAGATGATTTTTTTTCAGTTGTGTTATTTTTTTTTTATTTCAGAATATTACGGGGGCACAAATGCTTTGGTTACGTATATTGCCTTTGCACCACCCGAGTCAGAGCTACAAACATTCCCATTTCCCAAACATCGTGCACTGCACCTGTTAGGCGTGAATCGACCCATCTCCTACTACCCTTCCCACACCTGCCCAACATCCAATGAATGTTATTTTCATGTGTGCACATAAGTGCTGATCAATTAGTGCCAATTTAATGGTGAGTACATGTGGTGCTTGTTTTTCCATTCTTGTGATACTTCACTTAGAAGAATGGGCTCCAGCTCCATCCAGGATAATACAAGAGGTAGTTAACCATATTTTGTGGCTGACTAGTACTCCATTGTATACATATGATACATTTAATTAATCCACTTATGTGTTGATAAGCACTTGGGTTGTTTCCACATCTTTGCAATTGTGAATTGTGCTGCTATAAACATTCAAGTGCAGATGTATTTTTTATAGAATGTCTTTTTTTCCTTTGGGTAAATACCCAGTTGTGGGATTGGTACATCAAATGGTAGTCCTATTTGTAATTCTTTGAGGTATCTCCATAATACTTTCCATAGAGGTTGAACTAATTTTCAGTCCCAACAGCAGCATATAAGTGTTCCTATCTCTCCACATCCATGCCAACATTTGTTGTTTTGGGACTTTTTGATAAAAGACAATCTCTGGGAACATGAAAAATCAGAGCAAACAGATGCTCCCCAAATAAATCAATAGCTCCTCAGCAATGGATACCAACTTAAACAAAACTATTAAAATGACAGATGAAGTATTTTGAATATGGATTATAAGAAATCTCAATGAAATATAAGAGGAAATAGAAATCCAACACAAAGAAGCCATAAAAACAATGCAAGAAATGAATAAAAATTCTCTAAAGTAATCAAAGTATCAAAGAAAAACCAAACAGAAATTCTGGAAATGAAAAATGCATTCCAGGAATTACAAAACACAGTGGAACGCATTAATAGGCTGGATCACACA
>RJWJ010014674.1:0-37355 GCA_004363605.1 Indri indri | reverse complement strand
TCCAGAGTTATAAACATTCCAAGAAGAAGGATAAACAAAGGCTAGTATTGAGTCCTGGCAAACTTTAAATAGCATGTGACAGATGTGGATGAAACTTCTATCACAAATTCCTGTTAAGAAAATAACTAGTAACATTGATATGAAGTTTCAAAGGGATGTTATAAATTGTTGAATAATATCTCAATTGAAATATTCTTGCAATTATTCTTTCATAACCCCAGTCTTAAAATCAATGACAATAAAGCTATGATACAAACCTGCTTATGAATACCAAGATACCAGTCTTAGATTTTGTTTCCCCTCATTTTTAATGAGTAAAATTAGTTTGACCTTTTTCTTGTAAATCTTTGCATAGTATTTTTAAGTCAAGATTGTTAGAATCTTGAATTGTTAAAAATTTAAATTCTTAAATACTGTTGAGGGTCTACCAAGTGTTAAACATGGTGGTAGCCATGGCATTGTGCCTAGTGGTGTATCAAGGATACAGAGATAGAACACTGATGCCTGCTTTGAGGAGCTCATAGTCTCAAACGAATGGGAGAATAATACCTAAAAGAAGAACACAGGATGAGGGATCTTCAAAACTTTTCAAGTTCCTGTTGAATTTTTAACTTAAATCACCCCAACTCATTGAATGTCATGCTTCTCAACAGTGTGATGCTGCAAGAGATAGTCTGTGATCTGTTTATAGGCCTGCCTCCAAATGTGTAAGAATTATTTCTGCTACATCTGAGATTAGACACTGTTGGTGATGCCCACCAGAGGGAAGGAAGTTGATCAGCCCATGTCATATTGTGTTGATAGACGTGTACTTTCCCTATTTATTTTGATTTTTAGTTAACATGTTTTTGAGATTTATCTATGGCATATATACAGCTCGTTTTTAATTGCTGTGTGTATCTATGGAGACCCACTTGGAACCCCAGAGTTACATGAAGAGTTTTAAACTGAAGACATTTGAGAATCAACTGATATGAAAGAATCCTTCCAGAAGCTCTCTTGGTTGACTAAAGCAGAAACTTCTGGGAAATGAGGCTGCCATATATTCCTTCTTCAGGTCTATTCCCAAGAAAGATGCAGAATAAACCTACCATAAATGCCCTCTTTTGGGGAGATTCATGGTCAAGAAGCAGCCAAAAAGACTACTCTCACTTGCATAAATAAACATTATTACAAACTTTTTTATATTCCATTTGCTGTCGTACAAACACATCTGTGTTTCCTAAAGAAACCTATTTGTTCTTCCCATAGAAGCTTTTTTGCCCTACTCAGGGAGGTATCTAAGTCTCTAACTCTGCCCATTTAATGAGCTAGCTCCTTCTTTTGTTAGCTCCAGTTTGCATATGAATAAACTTTTTCTCCTATTAATCTGCCTTTTGTCTAATTAACAGGCCACCAGACATTCAGCCTAAGAGAGCAGAAGAAAAGTTTTTCCTCCTGGACATATTTATTCTATAAATGGCCATTCAGGAAAGCAGTTGATCAATCCATGTAATATTATGTTGAGGGAGGTATACTGTCCACTGTGAGTCAGAAAGAGGCAAGGGGCTTATTGTAATGTCAAACTTGTAACAAGGAAGATAGCATATTTATTAGATTATTCCAAAATGTTCCCTGATGGTATATATGGGAGACTCTATCAGGGCAATAACCACTTTTAACCAAATATCCATACTATAATGGCAGGCAATAGATGAATAGTGTGGTATATTTGTTTAAATATACTAAGACATACTGTAAAAGCTATTGTATACATTACTGTCTTCTATGACCTTGTTTAGAGTGTTTAATACCAGAGTTAATTCAATATTAGTGTTGACTACTAGAAGTTTTGTGGTTAGATTCAAAGGTGCCACAAACACAAATAATTTAGAATCACTGAGTGCTTGGTTTCATTGGATAGGATACGTAAATGAGATAAAAATCTTAGGAAAACATTTTAATAGTTGCATTTTAGTATAATTAAGATTTCTATTCAATAATACCTTTTCAGTTTAAGTAAAATAATACTAGAGTATTAAATATTACTGAATTTTGAGCAGTGCCCAGTTTTACTATATGTCGATTATGTACATAGATTATCTGATTGCTTATTTTATCATACACATATGTAGCATAGATAGAATTGAATTTATTTTTGCTATAGCAAAATTTTAATTTATATATTCTATAAAATGACTCCTGTTTTGGATTTGGAATTTTTAATAGCTTATTCACGAATCATTGATATACAAAAACATTATTAACCTTATATGTTTAGGTCTCTGAAATCTTAGAATATGAGAATAATTTTCTTATGTTGTTGCAACAATAACCATTTAAAGTAAAAACTCAAACTCTTTTAAAGAATTTATACAGATGTGCTTTTTTTTCTGAGGAAAAATTACATCCCTTTAGGGAAGAACAGGGTCAAATATATATTCTATAGCAGAACTCTTTTGGAGTGCCAGATCTAAGAACACAACTGGTTGCATGCTTCATGCCATTTTTGTCTTTATTTTTGTATTATGGTGAGTTTTAACTTTTATGAATTAATTTACTCTAAAGAATGAAATGTGTCATTTAAAAAAGTTTTATTTGAAAATGAGAAAGTTTCTTTCCTGCCATTTAATAGGTAAGAGAGCAAAAATAAGACTAAACTGATAACATTTGAACTCTATCCTTACATATAATGATCATATGCAATTATGCATTTAAAAAAGCCATTGAGCTGATAATGGCCAGTTCATAATCTTAAAAGATTAGTCTAAATAATTCAGTGATGTCATATAAGAAATAAATGATGTCACTTCATTCACGTGATATCATAACAAGGGTTAATGATGTACATGTTTTTATACACTATTAAAAAGGAATGTAATTGCTCAGTTTGTTATATACTCATTTCTTATTTCCAAATTGTATTTTCTTCCTTTGAAAAAATGATTGCTGATATCTTCCTCACTAGTAATTATCCCTTGCTCAATTTCATTATTGAGTAGAATAAAATTAACCATTGACTTGATATCTAAAGGAAAAGCTTGGTCGACCTTTTTCAAGTTTTATGTGGTTATGTATTAATACACACATACACACACACACACACACACACACACACATATATGCTCAGTAGGTAATTTAAGATTTAATAAGGGTCCTGTACATACTTAATGCATTAAAAGGAATTTCTAAGACCAAAGAGGACAGGCATACATTAGACAAAGACTAATCGTTTACTAAATTTTCACTCTACTAAATTTAGGAATTTAAAAATACTAAAATACCATTCTGGATCATTTTTGACTTTTCAGGGCTAAGCAGCAATGAATACAAATGGATTCCAGTTTTTCACTCAGTTTTATTCTGACATTCAGTGTTTCTAGCTAAATCTTTATTCTACTTTTAATTTAAAAATATTATTTTGGATTTTTCTACATTTTGATGCTATTGTGAACTCTTTGTGTTCACTAAGGAGTATCTGCAAACATCTCTGTGTTAATTTCCTAGGGCTTTTGTAGCATAGTACCACAAACTGGGTGGCTTAGAACGGAAATTTGTTGTCTCAGTTTTAGAGGCTAGGAGTCCAAAATTAAGTTGTTGGTGGGGTCATGTTCTCTCTGAAATCTGAAACTAGGTTGTCTGGTCCATTACTCTTGGTAATGTGGGGTTTTGTAATTTTTCTGCTTTATGTTATCTCTGAACTGGCTATAGGTCAATAATATCGACCTAAAGATAAATCATAAAATCAAACATACAAGATAAAACGTATTTTTTCAAGTACACATTGACCACATATTAGCTCTTAAGTAGTCTCAACAAATTTCAAAAAACAGACATCATATGGAGCATTTTCCCATATCTTAAAACAATTTAATTAGAAATTAATAAAAGGAAAACAGAATTAAAAAAAGTGTTTGGAAACTGAAAACTCATTCTCATGAGTTGCAAACTTATTACAACTGAACAATAATAAAAATACATATCAAAACTTATGGGATACAGATAAAGTGGTGTTCAGAAAAAATCTACAATCTTAAGTTTTTGAGAAATAATATTTTATAGGTCTCATGTTGGCTCTTTTCTCCTTACTCATTTTTGAAAGGGGTGCTATCTACCCAACCTCTTTTTCAATAGGCAAGATGTTGGATTGTTATTTTTCAATCTCTTTGTCCATTTGAGTCATGACCAAATCCACTTTTCAGATTTATGCTTGGAGGACAGGTTGAAGAAAAAAAATGTATTTAGGCATTCCATTTGCACTGAATTAATCTCTCTGTGGCTTGTGGAGATTCTTTTGAGATGTTAGCTTTAAGTTGTTTGTCAATCTTAATTTCAGGTGGTGGTGTGTTTTCATCTTTTCCTATGTTTGTGTAAGCACAGTAGTGAAAAGATAGGAGAGGCAACATTAAGGAATGTTAATGAATGCCATTTTAAGTAAGAAATCCTGGTAGTTCTTCCTTTGCTTTTGAAGAGATGAAGATGTGAGTAGGTATATTGGTAACTTGCCTATGCTATACTTTGATCAAATTCAGACAGAATTCAGGCAGATGTCAAGTTAGTTCAAGTCCATAATCACTGCTTTACTTGCCTCTGTGCTGGTTTTGTAATTTGCTTACAGAAAGAGCCCTCTTTATTCTTTGTGTGCCGGAGCGATATATACTCCAGCAATATAATTTCCCGCTCCCATTTTACCTTAAACAAATGTCCTTTATCTGCTTCCACTTCTAAGTTTGCAGAGTTGTTAACAAGTTTATTCATTAAAAGCCCCAGTAGACTCTAAGACAATTTCACATAACATACTAAATTTAAGTTGAATATTTAACCCAGGGGTTTCCACATTAAATATTAAAATAGATATAGATTAATAAACCTTGTCTCAGACCTTTGAATCAGAATTCTAATATGGAGGTTTTGGCATCTACAGTTTTAAAAAAAGTGGTTCTGATCCATAACCCTGATTGAAAAAAAAGTCAGTACTTTAATCTCTTACATGCAAATTAACTAATTAATTAATTAATATGGTGGATGGGTTCTAAATTATTCTCTGTCTGGCTTGATTTCTTAAACACAGATCACTGTAGTGCAACTGAAACAATTTAGGGGTTCAACAGAGCTTAGTGTAAATCTTGCTCTGTCACTTGTTAGACTTGTGGCTGGGCAAGTCACATACTCTGAGCCTCAATTTTCTCATTTGGAAAATGGAGATAATATCTTCTATGACAATGGATTTGTTTAACTGGTTACCATCTTGTTTAGGAGTTCTGGATGGAAACTCAATGTTGAAAATAATAAGCGACAAGATCCCAAACATTCTAAATGAAATCACTTGCTAAGAAGTAGCCAAGGCTACATGCAACATAATGGTCACAAGTAAGAGAGAATCTGATCTTGAGGAGGATTTATTTGAAGAGATTTGTTAGCCTAGAAGGCATGATCCCGACTTCCTGTTTCAGTACATCCGTACAGCTTCTCCCTGATGTTGTGGCCTCACCCCTGCAGGCAGTTCTTGAAGGACAGGGTCCTATTAAGATGCTTTTGCCTATACCTCCTGCATATCAGCCCTCGTCATTAGGAAACACTTGTTCCACTGTTTATGAAATAAGAGCTTGCCCCCCCTGCAACCTACCAAAGGAATGGGAGATACAATAGAACAGACTAGAAAGATAGCAGTAAGAAGAAAAAGAAGTATATTTAGGTTGTACCCTACTGAATAAGCTAATTTAATATGCTAGTTGTATATTTAACCCATATGATCCATTCTATCAGCTTTGGGTACACTTATGATCATATCTCACCTGAGTACCCTTTTGCCCTATTAGCCAAAATCTAGCTTCTTTTTCTTGAGGCTTCCCCACCTAGAACTGGCAAAGAATCCTGGGATCTTATTTAGTTCAAAGTGGGAGACGGAAGGAGTCAGTCTTCTACATGCTGGGATTTGGAGTGTGGCATCCCTTGCTGTCCTTGTTTTTTGCTGTTAGAGTGCTGCTGGCACTGCCGCTTGGCACCAAAGTTTTTTAAACTTTGCACCTTTTGCTTAGCCATTGTTCTCCAAAGCCCAGTGTCTTCTAATGCATGCAAAGTATATGTATTATTGTATAGTGTTTGATACACAATGATCAGTCAATAACTGAACCACATTTATTGGGCTGTGATGTACATAGAGCTGTGAATTTATCTGTTAACAGTGTGGCACACACAACTTGAGGGTTTACACTTTACCCTACAATAGGGGCTCTCAGTCTTCTCATCTATTGGTTGACATACTTGGCATGGCTCACTGATACTACGTTTTTTGGGATTAGTTAGATAGAAGTGGCCCTTTTTCCACAGACCTCTAATGTTGGAGTTACCAAGGCTCCATCTTAGTTTGCTTCTTCCCTTCCTTCCTTCCTTCCTTCCTTCCTTCCTTCCTGCACACTCTCCTTCAGTAATCTCATGCATTCCCATGGCTTCCAGTAGCACTTTTAGGCAAACGACTCAAATTCTTATCTCCAGCTCAGGCTAGAGTTCCTTCTCTTCATACCTATATTACACTGCCTATCTTTTTCATATTTCTCACAAGCATCTCAAATGTAATGTGTCCGAGACCAAACTTTTGAATTCCAACCCTCAAACCTGCTCTTCCTGTATTATTTCCATTTAGTAATTGATATAATCTCTCTACCCAATTTCTCACATAAGAAAACCTGGTTATACAAACTACCATCATCCCTTGCCTAGCATATTCACCTTATTTCCTTTCTTGACTACCTCCATCCATTTTCTATGTAGTGACCAGAGTGATTTTAAAAAAAGAAAAGGATTAACCATCCAGGCTTAAAACCTCTTAGTAACTAACTCCCACAGTGCTTAAAGCCCAAAAGCTTGATAATGGCCTCAAGGTCCTGCATGATTTGGTCTATGAGTATTTATTCAATATCATATCTCTTCATTCTTCCCCTTGTTCATTTTCTCCAACTACTCTGTCTCTCAGACACTAAGGCATTAAGCTTCTTGTTTCTACCTCAGGGCCTTTGCACTTGCTTTACATTGTGCCTATGGCTCTCTTCCCCAACACTCTGAGGTCCTTCCTCTATATGTCCACCTAGTTCACTATAATCTAATAAATCTGTTTATATGTCACTTTTTCATAGAGGCCTTCTCTTACACCTTTTCACATTATTCTCTTTTATTCATATCATACCCACTCCTGACTTTTGGAATTTATTGCACTTTTTAAACTTTGTGTGTTTACTTGTTTAATGCTTATCTCCCTTACTAGATAGTGAGTTCCATAATGATAGTGACCATGTCTGTTTTGTTCATTGTTGAATAAGCAGAACATGAGACAGTGCCTGGCATAACCTGCTAAATTAATGAATTAGTGAAGAGAACATTCATAGAAGTTGGAGCAGGAGATGTAAAATTTTTCTTTTGTTGTTGTTGTTGTTTGAACTTGCAGGGGTGAAGAGACTGATCTATGAGATAGTAGTTTGCCTCTACTCTTCAGTTTATGGATCCATCTTCTCTCCCTTCTCCTTGTTGCTAACTTTCTTTTTCTGCAAGAAAGTCCAAAATTTGCCATTCCTGTTTCTGGTAGCTATCTCCACCACCACTACCACTGCCATCATTTCTGCTGCTGTCATTCTATTCTCCTTCTTTCAAATTGCATAAGGTATTTTTGCTGAAGCCATAGAAATAAAAAGTATAAATGAGTTAATTTAATATTGTTTTATGCTGATGAAATGGGAAAAGAGACAATGGTAAAACAATTAAAGCATAGGGCAGTGATTCTCAAACTTGAATATCTAAGTGTTTCATGGGGAGCTTGCTAAAAGAAATAGCTATTCCTGGACTCAATTTCCAAAAAGTTTGATTCAGTAGACATGTTTTTGGGGAAGTGTAACAAGATCCTCTGAAATGGGTATGTTATAGTGGGATTTGGTAGGAGACAAAAGTGGAAATCCTTAGTTTTATTTTCGTTAGTGAGGAAAGTTGCCTGTGTGTTACAGTAAATTTGGGAGCCTGAAATTCTGCTGGAATCATGGAACATTGTTGTCTTTAAGATGACGAGTGGAGAACACCTTGCAATCATTAAATCTGGAGCGAAATGTGGCTTACCTGGCATGTTAGAGAAAGTGAGATTTTGTAGCCCCAAAGTGGAAAGTACTAGAGGATATGTGGACCAGGGGCTCTGGGTGCTGACTTGCACTCCTGAGTATGTCAGGGCGGGAGTGGTAAACTGAAAGGCTAACACTGGAGATTTAACACTTTGTGCTTTAGTCTGGTAGGGTGACAGGGGCCCATTTCTGAGCATGACACTGTGTGTGTGTGTGCCTTTGCCTCAAGTGCTGCTGCTGGGCTCTGTCCTAGCATCCACAGTGGCTCTGGAGCAGGGGACACAGCCTCCACCATTGTATGCTGGGCCCAACCTTCAGGAACATCGTCTATGGAGCCTGTGTCTTTTGTGGCAGCCATGATAGCTGCCACCTGGTACCTGTTAGATGACAAAATTGAATGAACTTTAACAGTAGGAGTTTGGGCAGCTACCCTCAAAGATTTACCACTGTGAGGATGGCCAAAATCTCAGCACCTTTACCTGCATAGTGAGCTAAGGATTTTGCCCAGGTTCTGTGCTGCAGACAGGATAGGCTCCTTTCTAACACCCCATTCAATGAGAAAGGAACTGAATTGAAGTTGGGAATCCTGACTCCTATCCCCTCACTAAGATATTTATGAGCGATAAGGGACCACTGGGCTATAATAAAGAGGTGGTGGAAGCCTTGTAGGGGGATAGATTGGGCCTTTGGACCTCCTGCTTATTACCAGAAGATGGGCCACTCCCTGGGGATGTGTGGGTTGTAGTTTGTGCTATGTTGGGGCACCCTAGTTACAGGCTGGCAGGCTTAGCAGGTACCTACTTTTATGACTTGAGGTCAAATAAGAATGTGTCACTGTAAAACAATATGTTTTTCAGGGATATCTGATGTATCATCATTGTTAATGCATAGAGGCACAGAATTTTAGAGTTGCAGGAACCTTAAAAATCTTACAGAACAACTTATGGCCCAGGAAGATTCCCTCTACTATACCCGTTCTATTACATCTCTCAGTTGAACACTTCCAGTGATAGGAAATTGAGAATCCATTAGTTTATTTCATTAATTTGCTCTTAATCTTATATTTTAATATCTGGCAGTTAACATTTTTTTCTCATTATTTTTGTGTTTGAATTATTCTTGCTGTTTTTTTCTGGGTCATTTAATCTTTCTGATAAGCTTCAAAATTGCCTTGTTAAGTTCTAAGTTTATCTATTAATTTAGGGAGCTTTGAAATTTTTGCAATGTTTACATTTTCATTAGAGAGCATGGGTATATCTGTCCATTTGCTTAAGTCTTACCTATTTCTCGCAATAAAGTTTTGTAGTTTTATTTTTATTGGTCTTGGAGATTTCTTGTTAGTTTTCTATTCCATTTTCTGTTAGTGGGATCTTTTTCTATTTCATTTTCTGATTGGTAATTGCAAGAATATATGAAAGCTATCGACTTTATTGGAATTAAATAATTTAATCTGAATTCCAATGATTTTTTCAGTTAATCTCATATATTTATTTTCCAGGTGGAACACCAAAATATTTTAAAATAATAGTCATTTTATCTTATTCGGCAATAAGAGTTTCTAGCCTTGTTGCATTGGCTAGAACTTCTGAAACAATTAAAATAAGAATTTACCTTCAATAATTATACCATTCATTTCTGTGTCCAGCATTGGCGCATTGGTTGAAACATTCTCAGACTATACTGCATCAAATTTTGTCTATCTTGTTTTGAGGTAGATGAATTTTGAGACTCTTTTTAACCATGCTGTTGAGGCCTCTACCTATTATATCTCTCCTCATTGTACGAAATTGCAGGATTTATTATTATCGTTATTCCCATTCACAAAACTATAAGATCAGAACGTATCAAATTTGGAAAAGTGAACAAACTACAATTCCATTACTTTTTATTATTATTATTTTATTATTATTAGAGTTGGGGGATACTTCTTTTCTATTTTAAATGTATACCCATTTTACTTTTATATATTATATTATTGAAATCCTAATGGTCTTGACATTATAATTGCAAAAATAGCTTCCAAATTATAAAGCTTCTTGTGTTAGGAGTATCTAATTTCGAAAACTGTAGTTCATTTAGGGTACACAAAAAGGATAATATAGTGATATTAATTTTTATCTAAAAATTAAGTGACATGATTATGGATAGTAATACCTAAGTCGTATTTAATAAAATCACATTGCTACTTTAAAGTAGTTTTATTTCTTGGATTTATTTTAAAAACTACTTTTCATAAATTTTATATTCTGTAATTATTCTCATAAAAGGATCACAATTCATCATTTATAGAGGAGAAATAAATATATTTGTAATTTTTCTATGATGTACCTGTGCAGATTCCCTTTTTCATTTTTATTTACAAAAATCGCATGTGTTTGTATGTCATCAGCTCATGTCAGAGGCTGTATGCTGGTCTAAGTGTTTAATCTGTAAGCATACACTCATTACAAGATAATACAATATGTACAATCATGATGTCTCAAGCACAGATAAATGAAGAAATCCACTTATTTTAAAGCTGAGAAGATAGGGAGGAACTGAGATTTTTCTTTCTTTCTTGACAGACACATCCATCCTGTCTGACATTCCCTCAATTCCCTCAGTGTCTCTACACTAACAGTACAGTACATACAGACTTCAACCTTAGATGGGAGAACACAGATTATATCAGTTTTGATGTAATGGCATGAGCTCGTGAAAGAGGAAGATAAGGGATGTTTTTGTGGTACTAGAAGACCATTATCTGCTTATTTTAACCACATATACCTGTTTCCAGATATTTTTCCTTGATGGATACTCAGTTTCCCCATATAATTTTTGCTTAGTCTTCATTTTCATTTGTCTTGTCTGTGAAATTTAGATAAATCTGTCAAGGTACTGGCTGATTTTATGTTGCATGTTGTGCCTGATGTATGCTTGCTTTTGCCATCACTGTTATTGTTATTATTGCCACTAGAATATTTTAATGCTAGATCTTCCTTGCTCTATAAAACTAATTATCTTTATGCCATTTCTGCTTAGGAAGAACCCACAGAACACACATGAATGATAGAATTGCAGTCTTAACCCTTAGAAAATAGTTTATGTATAGTGAAGAGAAAGTTGTAGCACACAGAAAGCATGAGTTTTAAGGGTGTTCAGATGTTCATGGAAGGTAGGGAAGTTTACCCCACTCTGTCTTCTCCTGAGCTCTGGTTGATCTTACAAAAATTCTTATTAGGAAAGCTTCACCTCTTTGGCTTAGGGTGATAATGTATGTAAATATCAATTCCTGGGCCACTGTATGACTGAGATATATTTATCTTAGCAGATCAGTTCTGTTAAAATAATATTGATTGATCACCCCTATGTGTCATGAACCAGAGGTACTGTACTACACCCTGGAAATAACCCAATAAATGAGCTGGCATTCATGCCCTTAAGAAACTCTGGAATAGTGTTTTTAAATACTAGACACTAACAATTCCCATTTGTAATGTAATAATTACATATGAGAGAAAGGAGTCTAAAATAACAGTGTAAGGTTTAATATAACAAGTAGATGCTCAGTAAATATTTATTGTAACATTGGCTGTCTTTGTGTTTGAACTTGATGAACTAGTTTTCATTAAAGAGGGACATAATTACTTCATTTTTAATATATTTAATGCTTTAAAATAGCCACAATTTATTGATCTCTTACTCTAGGCCAAGTACTTCATGTAAAATCTTTGCATTTTTTTCCTGTTGCTCTAAGTGTGATGGTAAATTTTGTGTGTCAACTTGACTGGACAAAGGGATGCTCAGATAGCTAGTAAAACATTATTTCTGGGTGTGCTTGTGGTTATGTTTCCAGAAGAGATGAGCATTTGAATCAGTAAACTGAGTAAAATCTGCCTTCACCAATGTGCCTGGGCATCATCCAATCCATAGAGGGTCCAAATAGAACAAAAATACGCAGGAAGGGTAAATTTTCTTCCTTTCTTTTTTAGCGGAGACAGCCATCTTTTCCTGCCCTTGGTCATTACAGCTCCTGGCTCTCTGGCTTTTGGACTCTGGGACTTATACCAGTGCCACCACAGTCTCAGGCCTTCTGACTTGAACTGAATTACACCACTCGTTTCTCTGGTTCTCCAGCTTGCACTTGGCAGATGTTGGGATTTCTTAGCCTCCATAATTATATGAGCCAATTCCCATAATGTCCATCTGTATCTATATCTATATATTGCCTATTGAGATATATATATATATATAAATATATACACACATATATATCTTATGTATGAGGAGATTATATATTCTTTTTCTCTCTCTAGATGCACACACACACACACACACACACACACACACACAAACACACACATGTCCCATTGGTTCTGTTTCCCTGAAGAACCCTGACTAATGCCATCAGTTAATGCATATTTAGTATAATAATTTTGGAAATTTCATGAAAGTATACTGAAAAAAACAAAAAGCTCCAATAACTCCATCACTCAAAGATAGTCATGATAAATTTGGCATAGATCTTTCAGTTACTTTTTCTATGCATATTCTACACATATATTGGCAATTTAAATGAAAATAGTAACCTGGTATACTGTATTTTATTTTTTCCCATTGAATCAATTCCAGCTATTGATTTATTCATTTACTAAATATTTACTAAAATCTCCATGGGCTTGAATATCCTTCTATCATGTTTTTGTGGCTAGATGGTATTACATTTTCTGGAAGTGTGGAGATCTGTTCGAACAGTCAAGTACCATTGTTCTCTTCTGACTATCATAATTTAGACCACTATAAACAATCCTGGATGATTTTCCAGAATTGGAATTGCTCTGTTTAGGGCTCATATATACTGCCATAGAGCTCTCTAGGAAAGTTTCATATTCTGTGAAATAATATATGAAAGTGTCCATTTTCTAGGACTAGTCAGCATTATCAATTAAAAAATAATTGCTACTAATCTTAATTTGCATTTCTTTGCTTAAAAGCAAGGTTAATCTTTTTTTTTTAGTTTATTGCATTTTTCATTTTCTTTTAGTTGCTTACTTCATCATATTTTTGAATGGGGTTATTCATGACACTACTGTGTAAATTCTCCTAATACATTAAGGATAATAGTCCTCTAGATGTGGTATATATTGGCCTAAGTTTCCTAGTTTGTTCACTTTTGGCTTTCCTACAGTCAAACAAAGAAGGTCAGATAATTTTTTTATGGTTGGTTTTTACACAGAGAGGTAGAGGGAAAGTTAGAGTAATTTTAGGTTTCATGGCTGGCTTTGGGGAAAGGGGATCCTGGTTTCTATGACCCACTTTGGGGAAGTGGGATTCTAGTTCTTATGGCTACCCTCAGGAGAGGATGGGACTCAGAGGCAGGAGGGCAGGAGGAGGTCAGAGGAAAAACTTCTCTTCTAAAGCTGCATCTGAGGCCCTCATTTTGGGGTACTTTTTTCTGAGCCACAACAGTAGCAACCCTGTGTTGAGCAAGACTATCAGTGCCATTTGTCCAATAACGTGCTCACTTTGTGTCTCTGTGTCACATTTTGGTAATTCTTGAAATAATTAAAACTTTTTATTATCATTATATCTGTTGTGGTATCAGTGATCCTTGTTGTTACTATTGTAATTGCAGATGTGGTGGAAACTGCAAGAAAACTAAAATTAGAAGTGGTGCTTAAAGATGTGACTGAATTGCTGCAATCTCGTGATAGACCTTAAACGGATGAGGAGTTGCTTCTTATGGATGAGCAAAGAAAGTGGTTTCTTGAGATGGAATGTATTCCTGGTAAAGATGCTGTGAACACGGTTGAAACAAAGGATTTAGAATATTACATAAACTTAGATAATAAAACTGTGGCAGGGTTTGGATTGACTCCAATTTTGAAAGAAGTTCTACAGTAGGTAAAATGCTGTTGAACAGTCACATGCTACAGAGAAATCTTTTGTGAAAGGAAGAGTCAATCAATGTAGCAAACTTTATTGTTGTCTTACTATATTTTAAGAAATTACCACAGCCACCTATCCCAACCTTCAGCAACTACACCCCTGATCATTTAGCAGCTATCAACATTAAAAGATCCTCCACCAGCAAAAAGATTATGACTCATTGAAGGCTCAGGTAGACATTTGCATTTTTGGCAATAAACTATTTTTTAATTACGATATGTCTTTTTTTTTAGATGTATGCTTTGCTTAATAGACAATAGTATGCACTGGGAAACCCAAAAATTCGTGTGATTTGCTTTATTATGAAATTATTTGCCTTACTGCAGTGATCTGAATTTGAACCTGCAATATCGCTGAGGAATGCCTATACATATTTTACTAAAAAAAATTATTTCTTTACCGTCTTAATTCCTACATTTTGTTTTGTTCTTTCTGCTCCATGCCTGAGTGTCAGAGCAGTAACTATTCCCTGAAAAAGGGAATGGCTTCTTCCAAAGGCATTTCTGTGGCACCTCCATAAATCAGCAAGGAAAGTCACCTAAGAGAGCAGTAAATCAGCACCCTGAGCTCTATCTTCCTCTCATTATACCTTCCTTCCTGAGCACGATGAGGCTATATTTATTCCCTAAAACAGGTCTTCCATGTGAATGTTTGAAAAGTATATATATTTTTTGGCTTTTTGGAAACTTTAGAAGCATGTTTTACTTCTTATACATAAAACTATTTCTGTTATGCATATTTGACTATTCAGTGCATAAGTACATATAATCTGTGAGTATCAGCCTCTTTTTTCCCTCTTATTGTTATCCTTCCATTTCCTGATATGTGTTTAATTTCAATTCAGTATACATCCACTGAGTAACCTGCTACATCATAAACATTGTAGGTGTTGGGAATATAGAAATAAATATAGTGTGGTACCTGTGTGCATATATAATTTATTTGTAAACACTGTAGGAGCAAAGTGGATTTTCCCCTTTCCCTCTGAAGGTTCAAGTCTGCTGAAATAAACTGAGAAAAGAGTAACAGGAGAAAAGGCATACAAATTTATTAACGTTCAAGTGTGCATGAGAGCCATACAAAATTTGAGACTCAAAGAAGGGGCCAGATGGTTGAAGCTTAAATGGCATAAAGGAATAAGGGCTTGAGGCTTTTGGAGGAGGTGACTGAAAGTTATGGGAGGGAAAGAGGAAGAATTACATGGTGAACAAAGGTTGTCTTATTATACAGTAGTAAAAGTTTCTTAGGGAGCAGCCTTCAGAGGAATAGGCTGTCTGAGTGCAGCCATGACTTTTAATCTCCTCTCTGGTGAATAATCTTTTCTGGTGGTTTGATGAGATTCCTTGGGCGGAAGTTCAAGACAATTGCATTCCTTTTGGAAGAACTTCCCTCAGCCAGATAGGGGAACTTCAGAGGAAGCCCCTCCCTGTTTAAGGAAGGGAAAGGAGAGGAGGTAGGAGAAGGTCAGAGAGAAAGACCTTGGTTCTGAGGCTCATTTCTGAGGCTTTTGAATCTTCTTCGTTCAAAGCACTCAGCATGCCAAAGTGCCATATTTTAGGGTATTTGAGCCACAACAGCATATAGCATATAATTCTAGTTAAAATATTTAGTGTGCTTATCAGGTCATGATATTTTTAGATCACAAAAAACAAGTAAAGCTTTAATTTTCATTAAGCCTTTAGAGAGGTGGCATGAGTTTACAACTGGGCCATGTGAAAATAAACTCTACAGAACTATAGAGAGGTGGGGAAATAGGCCTTATTCCCTTTCATCTTTATCCTTTTATCCTGACCCAGCCACGAAAGTCAGTTGTCTATTTCCCTGGCAAGTTAAAAAATATCCCAAGGCCCCAGGAATATTTATTAGCCCTTTTCCTATTTCATAAAATGATATCTAACTTTAAAAAGCATTTTTTGCCTAATGGAAAGCATATTATGGTGGGAAACATACATAATAATTTGGGATCTTGGCCTATTAAACCTGATAATTACTCCAAATTTACTTACTTTGATGATTTAATTTAGGTCACATCTGAAACTTTAATTCAATGGAATAGAAAATTTGCTTTTATAAATTAATTTAATCTCATGAAAACTTTCAAGAAATTTATCATCTTTTGTAAGCCAGTTTTGTAGAAACCAGTGTGTAAGCTATAACCCAGTTGCAATTACCTAAAAAGATACAAAGGGACCCGGGCAGTATTTAAGTCTAGCATTTATGAGTTTTGCATATTTATAGCAAAAGCTAAGTTTTAGAATCATAAACATGTAATATATTTTCTAAATATAAACTGATCTGAAGGATTTGCCTGTAATCTGAAAAAAATATATAATTGAAGTTAAATAATTTTAGGGATAGAATAATTTATATAGTCTTTGTTAGATAGTAACATTATTCAGCCTTGATTGAGCAAAATAGATAAATGGCCCAAAGTGAAACAATATTTAGAAATGGAATTTTTCAAGAGAATATTAATAGCTTATAAGCTAAAGTAAATATTTTCAGTTTCTTATGTTGTCAAAGTGGTAAAATAAAGAAAGCTGGAGACCTTGCTCTTTAGATCTACACAAGACAATGGACATATCTATCAACTTTTCTACATATAAATATCTAGGAATGTATTGGGGAGCCTATTTTGGGGGTAGATCTGTGCTGATAAGGGATGGTTATGTTAGGTAGGTAGCAAGGGATTCCCGGTCTCCTAGGGACAAAAGTGAGTACTGTTGCTTTGGTACAATTGCCCCACCTGGGAAGAAGGACAAGGGTGGGCCCCAGGCCCCCATCTTGGTCCTGCCTCACTCTTATCCTCTCCCAAGTGACTGCTATACCTGGGGGAGGAGGGAAACCCTACAAATCTGCCAGTCATAACTTAGCATGCCAACTGCAAAAGAATGCAGAGGCCCACAGGCCAAGCAGCATAGGTAGAGTCTGGAAATTGACCTAGAACAACCCACATGGTTAGTTCTTAGGTCATGCAACTCCCAACTGTCCAATCAAAGTGGTTCCATGGTGATGTCTGAGCCACTAGGGAGGTCCCAATCCGGGCACTGTGAAATAAGATGCAGACTATAACCAGGCCCTTTTTTTAGCACCCTTCCTTTTGTTCTCCCTTTGCTGTGACAATGGGTCTCGTCGTCATCTGTGGTGTATGTATCATGCTCTGTAAACCTGTGTATTGCTATTGCTCTATAATCCTATCTTTCTCTCCTCAATAGCCTCATTTTCATGCTTGCCTTACTTTGGTGTGTATCTGGTCATTTTTAAGCCATGAACACACTAAGAACCGACATTTCATACTAAAACCTGACAGTTGGGCTGGGCCAGACTCACGAGAGAGACCCTGGCCTTTTGGGGGCTTATATCTAACTAAGAAATCTGATCATAAAACCCGAGATTGTTCATTATAGTGTGAAAAGCTCATAGCTGGAGAGGTAGGATGTGTGCCTGAGGCTTTTACAGGGTCAGAACCATATGGCTGTGTAAGTGTGTGTGTGTGTTTAGAAGAGGGTGTCTCAAATTAAGAATTGTTATGAGGTACATTTTATGGCATGTTTCATGTGGTCCTGGATGTGCAGCAGTAGTAAAACAGTGTAGAAGAGAAGGGAAAAATTCCCCTTTGCCCCCAGGAAGTTCAACTCATGATAAGGCAGATAAATAAGAGAAAGAGATTACAAATTTATTTACTGTGCACAAAGGGAAAATCATAGAGTGATTATGCAATATCCCAGTGAGGTCCAGAAATTTATATACCCTCATTTCAGAGGGGAGGGGGAAGATGGGAAATATAGGTAATTCTGTCGAGGGGCAATAAATGATTACTAGGGAGAATGAATAGATACCTGGGAGAACGAATGGATGGGGGGAAACAGATTGACTTGTAACTGGTTCTCTTTGGAAATTAAATTAACCGGATAGATAGGTATTATTTTTAAAATGGGTTGAGCCAAGTGTGGTTGCATTCTTGATCTTCCTTCTTGCGATAGACAGGGGAAGGAAAGACAGTTGTTTTCTTAGGTGGGTGTGGATCTCAACTCAGGCAGATAAAGAAACTTCAAAGATTTTGGGAGAGCTGATGGTGGGCCAGGGAAGGCCAGAAAGACTTTGAAGTGTTTTCAGTCAATCCAATATGTCAAAATGCCATGTTTTGGGGTAAAAATATTTCTAGTTTGCTTCAACAGGAAGTGGGCATGTCATTCCCTAGTACTTTCAGCCATCAGTTAACCTAGAGGTTGAATCTCATAACCCAAAGTAGAAGGTGCCTTGAATTCCCGATGAGGCAACTGGTTTGTTATTGTGGTTGAGGCCAAAGATGAAACAGTTTGCTTCAGTCAGTACATTTGCATTTAAGACAACTGATTGGACTGGAAATGGACTGTCAGGCCACTTGCAAAACATTTTACTTTCAGAATTTGTCTAAAAAAAATTATTTTAAATTTAATCAGTGTGGTTTTTTTCAGGCTCATGTATATATTAGCATAATTACAGCCAAACTTGCTTCAGATTTGTGAAAAAGACTTCAAGTTTGTTAAATAGGAAAAAAGAAATATACAATAATGTATATTGTTAAAGCTTTAAAAGAAGCCTCACAAACTATCCATAATAAAAAATTTAGTGCCCAGGATTTGGGCACTAAACTATCCACCTGAAATCTTCCTTCATAAATAAATTATGTTTTGGCTTAAGGAATGAGATAATTTTTTTACCTTAAAGCCAAATAATTGGGTTATATTTGACTTAAATCAAGAGTTTGACTAGTATAATAATCCTCCATTAATTAAATGTGGGCAATTCTACATTGTTCGTGTTACCTCGGACTCTACGGTGATTAAAATATTTGATCAGAAAAGCATAATTTTTTGTGTGTTAATTTGATAAGTATGTCATCCAAATACTCATCTCTGCCTTTTTACTTTTTTCTTTTTTTTTTTTTTCCCTCCCTGCTTCTTTGTGTAATGAACCAAATCGTAACTTACTCTTAGAGATCCAGAGAGCTGTTTGTCTTTGAACAAGAACATACAGAAAAGACATTAGGCATTTCTTTTTTCACATTTTAAAGTAAAGAGCTCCAACATTTTCGGAGTGAATTTTAAGGTTTATGGCTCTGAAAATTGCAAGTTAAAAAGCACATTAGCAATTATTTCTGAATTGCACTAGAAATTATAGACCAGTTCAAAACAGATTGTTGATGTTCTAATGTCAGCATAGGTGCAACAAAAATATTTTGCATTGGAGATTTGTGTTTATGACCATATCCTTGCCCTGTATCCTTTTTCTGCAACATCAATGCATTTTCCTTTAAAAGAAGTTATTAAAAATAATTCCTAAGGAGATAGTGTGGTCTACTGCTTAGAATAGGATAACAAAAATGGAAAATTCCAGATTCTGTTTCTGAGCTTTGCCCATAGCAATTTAGTAGGAAGTTCAGTATCTGGGTCTCCTTATTACAAAAAAGGGAAGTTTAATTACTATTTATGCTCCAAGACACTTAATTATCAGTAGGAAAGACTTGACACTACTTATTGATCCTCAGATCAAAGTAATTTAAACATGCATCATTTTAACAATATAAAAGTGCAAAAACTAAGAAATTATCTTTAGTATGAGGTTCTCCCTCCCTCTATGATTTTTTCCTCAGACTGCATGAGTAACCTAGATACTGAAGCTGAGATACACAAAGAGCATCCATTAAAGAGAGAGGAAGTTATTTCCTTTGCCTTTTGTCTTGTTTTCTGCATAAAAGGAATTGCAGATATTTTTGCAGATGAAAGATTTTATTTATCCAGGGATTCCTTTGAACTCATAATCTTTTTTTTCTTTTTTTGGCCCAAATCATTTATTAATAGAAGACTGTGTGTGGGGAATAAAAACAATAGTCACTTTGTAAGAGGACAGTAGCGTCATTGTTAATAGCATTTAATGGACAAGACATAGGTCTTAAAGTGGAAATAAAATGCTTGCTTTGATGCATAGTTATCACTGGCCTAATTGGGTATTTCATCATATGCTGTGATGGGCTTTTAGTTATTTATCCTGTTTGTGTATTCTTTTGCCTGTCTGAGCCTTCATGCAAATGAAAGACTCTTCTTGAGTAAGTGTTTTCTAAAGGGGAAATTGTGTTGGACTTTGAACACTATAATCAATTGGTTAGCCCATAAATATATGAAAATACGGGTACTGTAAATAATGCTTTTACCTCTTATTTTTGATCTCCCACTTTCTTTCATTCTCAGCTCTTCAAAGCTGGAACACTCCACGTCATTGCTTCTGCTTTCCAACATCTCACAGTCATTCTGCTCTATCTTTTTCTGTTAGTGATTATATTAGCTCAACAGTATTTAACTACAGTTTTCATGGTCAATTATTAATGAATGTTTCATTTTATCTATAGTATTACTTTGCCAACAAAACTGCTGTGAAGTTAATTACCTGGCAGTTTTTTAAAGGATAAAATTGAAAGAAATGGCTTTTACTGTTAGATTGTCATGCAGACCCACTTTTGTCATTACAGGATAACAACAGATCCCTTTGATAACTAAGCCAAGCAGGTCAGCTGCTCCCTATTGTTCAAATGGTTGATAAAATATTCACAAAACTGAAATCTGGTGGGGCCTGGAACCTATGGCATTGCAATTTGGACAGCATTTGATTATGTCCTTGGTGGATTGTTCATGTTCTTTGAACCTGGTTGAAAAAATATTTATATTTCAACCTGCTGAGCTCCTAACATTTAAAAGAGAATAAATGGCTCCCACAAATCAAGGCACCCTAGGCAGAAAAGGTTTGCCTCACAAACAATGGCTGAGAGAGACACCTGTCCTCAGGCACATCAAGAGCTTGCTTTGTTAGGTCTATGCATTGTGGAGAATGGATGTTCAGGAAAAAGCAATTCCTAAAAGGTTACTGTACTTACAGGCTTAAGACTCCTGTCTGTTTTGACTCATTTAAGAAATTCTTCTCCACAAAAATAACTAAGGCAATAGCTTTAAGATTTTTAATTAGAAATTTTTATGTGCTGTTAGGGAAAGCACAAGCATAATCACCACCTTAGGGTGGACAGATTTAGCAAACAGAAGTACACAGCACCTAGTAAAATTTGAATTTCAGAAAACAAGTATGTGTCATGTTTCCCATATTTTTATCTTGAATCCCTGCATTTGAGTTCTAATTATTTTTATTCTACATTAAAGTTATACTTATTTTATAATCATATATAGTGAATAAGGGAAGAATTCATGAACGTAACACAAATGAAATATGAAATATGTTATTATGTCAACACTCTATGTAATTTAGTTTGAGGCAGTATAGAGAGTTTTTCTAAATCTCTCAAAGCATTGGTTTCCAAACGTGGGTTACCTATCAGATTCTTACCTGGAGAACTATCAAACTCATGGAGGTATGATCAAGATAGCCTTGATCCCTTCAGCTTGACTAGACTTTAGAGAGGTTTCTTCCTCATTATATGCCCCTGACCTTCCTTTTCTTACAATATTTACTTTAGAAAATTTACAACTGTAAATTCTTCTGTCTTTTTGAGATGTAAATCTTCTTCTAGCCTCTTGCCAATTTTACAGCCCATTAATGTCTTTCTCTAGGACCTGGGACCCATCCTTTTGAAATGTAACCAAGGAAGATAGTACCATTATGTCCCAGTTTCTGTTGGAGGATAGGAGCCTAACTTCAAGAAGGGACAATTAACAAACACAGATGACCTAATCACATTGACATTATCCCCCCTAAGGAACTCCAGCACTCTTCCACTGGCTCACCCCAGTGCTTAAAAACTCTCCTGCCTTTTGTTTCCATGGATTTGAGTTCAGCCCTGTTGATTGAAAGTTGAAAAACAGGCACTAGACAACACCCACTCCTCATTGCCTCTGGCTTTTGCTTGAAATCCTCCAAAGGAAAACTTTGAAGACCAAGTAATATAGATGACGGATCTAATAAAGATAGGTCCTACTTATTAGGATTATAGGATGGGAGGGATCAAATCAGAGTTCTAAAATGCCCTTGTTCTGGTCTTCACTCCTATGAAAGGCTCCTAAAAGCTCTCCTTTTTTTCTCAGCACGTGAGAGAAGTCCCCATCCCATGCTAATGTTATCTCCTCTAGCTAAGATTATTTGTATTTAGTACTCATTTTTTTTTCCCTTCAGTAGCCATTTTCCGATGTGGTAGCATATCACAGGCAAGGGGACTTAAGGAGTTAAGAACATCGAATTGGATATTCCTCCCACCCTCCTTTTAACAGCCTTGAGACCGTAGGGCTAGGAGATATTAAAGCAGGGCATCTAGCTCAACCAGTCAGAATAAAAAAAAATATACTGGGCAAGTGGGCAGTGTAGGGATCAAAGGCCTTTAGCCCCCAAAAGCTTCACCAAACCCTAGGAAGCAAAGACCCCTGTTCCCATAAAGGTTTGCTGAAATATCATTGACATGAGGCTGATCAATTAATAGGAGGAAAAGGATACAAATTTATTTAACATGTATGCAAAGGAATGATACTGAAAGCTCAGCAGTTGTCTCCAAGGCCACATCAGAAGAATGAGGAATAGTGGTTTTAGGAGAAGGAAAGAGAAGTTTATTAATTTGCAGGCAAATGGGGAGGTTGGCTGACTCCTGTCTTAAAGTACCAACATCCTGCCTCTGAGCAGGAATACAGAGCTTTTAAAGGGGAGGTTTTCAGCTTCAGGTTATTGCTGTTCAACTATAGTTGATGGTTCTGATTCATTCCATCTTTGGCTAAGACAATCTGGTGAGGACAATGCCCTTGATTCTTGTCCTATGGTACAAAGAACAAAGGACACTCCCCTGCCCCTTCTGACCACTGGCCTGAGGCTGGGATGCAGGTTTTACTTCCCAAAAGGATGGGGGAGGTTTTAAAAGACAGAAAACATTTTTACCCTTTTTCAGGCCATTCCTCCTGTTATAGGAACCCTCAGAATGAAGATTCAACTTCCCAGTAGGGTTTAGAAGCTTATATGCCTTTCTGGTGAAATGGGTTATTGGGGGTCGGGGAGAGAAATTCTGTTGAGGGGCAATAAAGAATTGCTAAGGAGGTGAATGGATGGGGAACAGAGATAAACTGGTAAATAGTTCTCTTTGGATTTTGAATGAGTCTGAGAGAGGGGACATCATCTTTTTTTTTTTTTTTTTTGAAACAAAGTCTCACTCTTTTGCCCGGGCTAGAGTGCTGTGGCATCAGCCTAGCTCACAGCAACCTCAAACTCCTGGGCTCAAGCGATCCTTCTGCCTTAGCCTCCAGAGTAGCTGGGACTACAGGCATGCGCCACCGCGCCCGGCTAATTTTTTCTATATATTTTTAGTTGCCCAGCTAATTTCTTTCTACTTTTAGTAGAGATGGGGGTCTCACTCTTTCTCAGGCTGGTCTTCAACTCCTGAGCTCAAACAATCCTCCCGCCTCGGCCTCCCAGAGTGCTAGGCATCATCTAGGAGGGGAAGAAAAGAACAGTTGTTCTCCTAGGTGGGTCCGAATCTTAGGAAGATAAAGAAACTTTAACTTTTTGGGGGAGCGCCTATGGTGGTAGTGGAGTGGAGGAAGTCAGAGAGACTTTGAGGCTTCTTCAGTCAGTCCAGCATATCAAAATGTCATATTTTGGGCTAAAATGTTTCTAATTTCCTTCAGTAGCAAAACCCCCATTTTATATACATTTCATGGTCATTAATTCAAATTGGTGAACTGACATGACTTTAGCTGAAGTTTTATCTTTTTGAGAACATTTACAATTTTTGTAACATTTATAGTATTGAAATATGAGGAGAATAATCAATAATACAGTAAATAATTGGGTGGGGGAGTCCATTGGAGTAAGGACAGTGAAAAAAAGAATAGTATATCACAGAAAGGAAACAAGAAAATACATTTTGATAGTCTTCAACTAATCAGGTAATTTTTTCCCCTTTAATGGTTTGTATTTGTACCTTATGATATTTTTGACTGGATTTGTTTAAAACTGTGATGAACTGATGATTAATTATGCCTAATTGTTCACCTGACCATTTCCCTTTAGCTGGAAATATAATTTGAGAAGGATTGAATTCTAATTGCCAGAATATTTGATTATCAATATCTATATTATTGTAAGTGTCCTTTTGTCCCCCCCAATAATTTTTCTTTGAATCCATTATTGTACCACATAGCAGTGTGATTTAAATTAAATGTTGTCTTAATGTAAGTGAGACATGAGATGATCACAGTCTTATTTATCTTTCCTTCCCAAGAAAAATTCCCCTTCCCATATACTATATATTATTTTGAGCAGGAGTAGAGACTAAAGGCCATGTTTCCTTAATTTAGGATTCCAGACATTTTGTGGACAATACCATTTCTTTTGAATCTGTTTATAATTCAAAACAGAAATGAGGTTCCTAGTGTTATTGTGTGTCATGGCCCATTGGCTACCCATGGGAAGAATGTAGGTATTGTTAAATATAATTTCTATTTCAACTAGTTGTGCTACATCATAGGTCTGATTATCATATATACAAGGTGCTGAAGCTGTAAGAGTATAGTGAATTGGACTACACGCCCTGGTAGTGAATTTCTAGGAGGAAGAGCATTCATAGGTTTTTCTCTAAGTGCAAATCTTGTGCTTTTGTATCTCAGAGACTTAACCATGTTTTAGGGGCCACTTTTGTTTGCATTTGAATTTAACATAGTTAATAACTCTTATTAAGTTTGGACACATGTTCTTTCCCACTATTGGTCCTTGGCATGTTCTTTCATTAATTGGCAGTTTGATTTACCTATTTTGCAATAATGTCATCATCTTTCCATGCTGCTTTCCAATCTTTACTTTCTTTTTGGAAAAGTAGTCCTGACTTTTTCAGGTCAGTCAGTATTGATTTTTCTTGAGTGCCTTTTTTTCACTATACATATCCTCTGCTTGTCCTAACACTTCCAATCCGGTACCTATCGCCCCTAAGGATCTCTTTAGTTGGCCAATGTTGCCGTATCCACCAAATGCATTGTGTCATTGAGTATTTATGGTAAAAGATTTGGGTATAAGTTATGGACCATAAAATGTTAGGTGCTCCAAGTCAAGATGAAGGGAGTGGTAGTTACTCCTAGATAGAACTTAGTCTGAGTATGCAGTAGGGCTTTCCACATTTTTCCTGGGTAGGTGCCTACTTTATTTTCTAGTGGGATCCTAATCCACCAAGTGATTTCCAGTGTGATTCCAAGTTACATTAAATTGTTTCATAGATTTCTAACCACAAAAACAAGGTTTCTATCCTCTTGGGGAAGAGAGACTATGATAGGGCACACAGGCTGCTGCTAACTATCTTTTGTCATGCCCAAGGATCTTGGACAATAATTGATTATCTATATTTACAGAAATACAAAGATCCAGTTGTTGAGTATTAAAAATAGACTGACCAGGCATAGAACTGGAAAGGATTTCCTGGATGTTTTTCCTTAAGTAGGGACCTCAGTAGTATACTATGCCTAAAAAGAAGTTGTAATAAGCTATAAGTGTGTTAGATTGGTTCCAAGGGGTTGACATTAGGGTTTTGATGTTCTCTGGATATTAGAAAATAAGGGTGTGTTGCATTTTCATATCAATCAAATTCCAATTTCCCAATATGTAGTGAAGGGATCAAATAAAGGAGGGGATGTCATTAAACACTCAGATATTATAAGAGGAAAGTATGAGAGTAAAAGGCATATATAGAAGAAGTTTATTGTACAGGCCAGGTCTGGTATCTTGGGATATGCTGTCTACCCTGTCATCATTGTCTTCTTTCCTTAGAGGAGTCAGGAGGCTTTGAAATCTTTAAACAATGGTTTCTAGAAGTACATTTAGGATTTGGGGCTTTCTTTAAATGAGAAATGTGAATACAAGGGTCAAATCCTTTGAGTTTAACTGCGTAATCATTAGTCAATGGTACCTGATAAGGTCCCTTTTAGTGAGGGCAAGAGAGTCCTTTAGCTGATGTCTTTTCCAATAAAAGTAGTCACCTGGTTGGAGGTCATGATATTTGAGGTCTTCGTCTCCCAGGACTATGCTGTGAAGGGAATCTTTTATCAACTTAGTCTTTTGAGAGAGAAGTTCAGTTAAGTCTTGGCAGTAATAAAGTATATCTCCTTTTAACAAGGTCGGTTCATATATTCTACCATCTAATTGCATGGGTTGCCCTGTAATTATATCCTAAGGAGTTAGTTGATGTTTTCCAAAAGGGGTTGCTCGTAGGTTTAGCAATACCAATAGAAGAGCTTTGGGCCAAGTAGTATGAAAAGCTTCTGTAAATTTTGCCAGCTGACTTTTTATTATTGCATTTGTGTGTTCCACCAAACCAGAAGATTATATGCAATGGAAGTGTTGAAGGGCCAGATTTTACAAATTGAATGTACCATCTCTCCAATAAAATGAATTCCTCTATCACTATGCAATTCAGAAGGAATTTTCAGGGAGGGAATTATTTGTTCCAATAGACATTTTCCTATGGTTTGCACTGTAGCTCTTCTGCATGGGGATGCTTTAACCCAGTGGAAAAACATGTAAATCATAACTAACATGTATTTATATCCCTGAACAGGAGATAATTAGATAAAATCCCTTTGCCAAATATCAAAGGGTCCAGCAGGGAGAAGAAAGTACCCCTCGGACCCATGAAGGGCTTTCCTTGATTATGTTTGGGGAAAATTGGGCATTTAGCATAAACCTTATAAGCTACTGTGGGTGAAGGATTCTAATAGTATTATTTTCCTCAAGTAATCCTTTTTTTCAGATCCCCAATGTGTAAGCTTACTGATGTGTTGTAACATAGGTAATTGAAATACCATAGACAAAACAGGTTTGTCTTTGAGTCCAGACCAGAGATTACAAGAAGGTGAAAAATATCCCCCTGCTTTGTTAATTTTTATTTTCTGAGGCTCTTTCTTGAGCATATTGGAGTTCTCCTTCAATTGGTCTCAGTTTAAGCATGGCTACTCTTATAGTTTGATCTGATACTGGTGATAAGGTAGGTTTTCTTGCTGCCACATCAGCAAAATTGTTTCCCTTACTCTGTCCAGAGTTAGTTTTGTAATGTCCAGGAATCTTAATAATAGCCATTTTTTTTTTGGTAATTGAATGAACTCTAAAAGATCAGAGACCTGAGATCCATGCTTAATGGGGTGTCCAGAAGAGGTTAAATAACATTCTAAAGTTGTGAGCTACACAAAAGGTATAGGAGCTGTCAGTGTACATATTTGCTATCTGATCTTTGGCCAATCAACAAGCTCTAGTGAGCACTATTAATTCAGTGAGCTGAGCTAATCTTACCCTAGGTAATGTGTTACTTTCTGTAACATCCACAAAGGACACAACAACATAGCCCATCTAATATTTCTCAGATTCATCCTTTAGGTATGATCCATCTGTGGATCAAATAATGTCAGCATTCCCCAGTGGTGTTTCTTGCAAATCTTTCCTTGGCATCAAGAGCTGTTCTGTTAGTGATATGTAATCATGGGGTATCTCACCAGTCACTTTAAGCTTCAAGGTAGTGGGATTAAGAGTATTAAAATGATATTTCCCCCAAAATGGCTGATTAGGAACATTGGTCACCAGATAATCTCAGAAAGAAGGAACAGTTTTAGATGAAAAAAGATACAACTCAGGTGTAATTCTGAGGGAGAAGTGCCAGAACCTACCAGAGATTCAATGGGAAGAAGTTGCAGAGCAGAACAAGAAGAAGCAAGATATTGGCAGAGATTGACCCCTGAGAAACTTGGAGTCCCCTGGAAAGGATAGATGGGGGTTTTGTTTCTTCTTTCCTCATACGTATGGTAGTTAGCAAGTTCCTAAGCTGCTAGAAAGGTTCTTTACCCTCAGAAACCAAAAAGCTGGTGCCTCCAGTGAACTGGGAGCTTCTTGAAAACAAAGCACTGGGTTGCCAACTCTCTTGGATTACTCCCCATCACCACAGACCTGAGCTGAGGTGGTGGACACTATACTGCTTCTCCACCCATAATGTGCTTTTGTCCTACCCATGGAGCTTCAGTTCTTCAGTTTTCCTGTCACTTGTTCCCACACAAGCATTTCCCAACTCCTGCTCAGAATGCAGTGGCCACAGGGGCCGTGGGTCCAGGGGTGACTCTGTGATCCCAGAGCTTGGACATTCCAGGCAGGCTGCCATCCAGGGAGAGACAAAGATGACTACAGTGCCACCTCTCCTCCATTCAGACTCTTCCTCCCCCTCTTCTCCCCTGTCCGCTGCTGATGAGTGGCACAGGTACCCCAAAGGATGATTGAGCTGGGAGTCTCAGGAGTGGCTGCTTCTCCTCTGTTGGCACATCCACCACAACAAGGCTTCCACAGAGAGTGAGGCTCACACCTTTCCTCTTAGAGACCTGCAGAGGACCAAGAGGGGCTCAGATTCTGAGCTCCTGGTACTGCTCGCCTGGCTGCTCCAGCAGAGCAGGGCATACCTGAAAAGCAGAGGGATATTAAATCTGCTTGAGCACTCCACAGGCAACTCTAGACTAGCATGCTTCCCCTGGCGTGGTCAAAGATTGAATGTGGGGGACCATGCAACAGGACCAAAGGCCAGCTTCCATACCCCCAGGACTTGAATTTGTTGCTTGGGTGCACAGAGGAGAGATTTGTAAACTAATCTTGGGAGGCAAGGGAGCCCATGTGGGCAGAATTGAAATGAGAGTGCAGCGTGGGTCTGAGCCACAGAGTACTCATGGAGGACCCCTCCCCCCACAGGAAAGTCACACTTTTAGTCCAGGGTGGGATCTTGGGCAGGGAGACTTCTAGCCTGTGGCACCATTGCTGGTGAGCTTAGCTAGTTTGGGCTTCTGCTTATATCCAAATACTAGAAGGAGACCTCAGGACAGAGGAAGAGGAAAAGAGTGAAACCCACTCCCTTCAGCCAGTCTGTGAATCCCAGATGGCCCCTCCCCTATGAGTAGACGTTCTGGCTTAGTACAGCTGTTTCAGCCCCTTCTTGGTGGCTTTCCCCAGCTGCCTGGAAGCTGACCCTTGACCCTCACTGAAACAGCTCTTGTGCCTGCCTTTGTGGAGCTCAAAGGTAGGCTCACTCAACCCATCCCCACCCAGCTTCACTCCTCTACCCAAGTCTGCCGTGGTGGAGAATAAAGAGTCCCCTGGGAGCTCCAGGGCCCCACCCCTGCCTAGGGCATTTGAGTGCTTCTCCTGATGGACTAGAGCTGGTCACAGGTCCAGAAAAACAACACTGCTTCTGGGTCTTCCCTGCGAGCACCATCTACTGGCAGGGAGGACAACTTGTGTAGCCCATTATAGCATTTACTGACTCAGTTATAAAGGGTGTGGTTGACTCTTACCCACAAGCAACATCTGCTGTCTCAGAGATTAAACTGGGCATCCCAACATAATTCACACTGTTAAGAAAGAGGGTTGGGGAAAGAGAAAGGACTTCAAAGACCTCCATCTTCCCTCATCAACAAGAGACAGGAATCTGCACATACTAAAAGTACCCCACCACTACAGCCTACAAATAACTAGCAGTTGAGAAAACTACCATATTAAGGATATCCATAACTAAGGTATACATCCAGAACTTAGACCCCCATCAAAGTACCCACAAGCAAAGCCAAAGGTCCTTACCCAACATATGCTACAGACATACCCTTAAGAGTGAGGGGGGAAACATCATCATGTAAACAGTAGAAAATCCCAAAACAAGAAGTGACAGCTACTCCAGATGAGAAGAAATCAGCAGAAGAACTCTGGAAGTATGAAAAGTCAGAGTGAAAGGACACCTCCAAATGAGCACACCAGCTCTCTAGCAAAGGATCCCAACCAAAATGAAAATCCTGGAATGACAGATAAAGAATTCCAAATATGGATTTGTTAGGAAGCTCAATGAAATCCAGGAGGAAATGGAAAACGAACTGAAAGAAACCAGAAAAACAATTCAGGAACTGAATGAAAAATTTACTAAAGAAATGGATATATTTTTTTTAAAAACCAAATAGAACTTCTGGAAATGAAAAATTCATTTAAGGAAATACAAAACACAGTGGAAGGTTTTAAGAATAGACTAGATGAAGCAGAAGAAAGAATTTCAGAGCTTAAAACAACTCAAATTAACCCAGTTAGTCAAAAACAACAAAGAATCAAAAGGAATGAACAAAGTCTATGAGAAATATGAGATTATATAAAATGTCCAAATATAGGAATCATAGGCAACCCTAAGGGCAAAGAAGAAAAAGCAGAAGGCCTGGAAAATATATTTAAGGGTATAATTGAGGAAAACTTCCCTGGTCTTGCTAGAGATTTAGACATCAGATACAAGAAGCTGAATGAACACCTCAGAGATTCATTGCAAAAAGTGAATCACGAAGGCATATAGTCATCAGACTGGCCAAAGTCAACACAAAGGAGGAACTCTTATGAGCAGTGAGGCGAAAACATCAGGTAAGTTATAAAGGAAAACCCACTAGACTAACAGCAGACTTCTCAAGAGAAACCTTACAAACCAGAAAGGAATGGGGTCCTATCAATAGTCTCCTTAAACGGAATAACCGCCAGCCAAGAATTTTGTATACTGCTAAACTAAGTTTCATAAATGAATAAGAAATAAAATCTTTCCCAGACAAGCAAGCACTAAGGGAATTTGTCACCACTAGACCTGTGCTACAAGAAATGCTCAAAAGTGCATTATGAATGCAGGAGAACAATAGATACCAATCAGTGTAAAAACACTCAAAAGTTATAGCTTACAGCTCTTATAAAAATAGCACAAGCGGGAACACAAAACAACAAGGAATCGTCCAACATGCTGAACAGAACACCATCCCATGTATCAATTAGTAACACTCCATGTTAATGGTCTGTCCCACTTGAAAGGCGTAGACTGGCTAAATGGATGGAAAACACTATACAAGTATTTGCTGTCTCCAAGAAACACATCTAAACCACAAGGACTCACACATACTCAAGGTAATGGGATGGAAAAATATACTCCATGCAAATGAAAACCAAAAGAGTGCAAGTGTAGCCATTTTCATATTAGATAAAATAGACTTTAAATTAACAATGGTAAAAAAAGACAATCATGGTCATTATATAATGATAAAGGGAGCAATTCAACAAGAAGACATAACAATCTTAAGCATATATGCACTTAACACAGGAACTCCCAGTTTCACAAAGCAAATTCTAGATCTAAGCAAAGAAATAAATAGTAGGATCTTAATAGTTGGAGACTTTAAGACTCCACTGACAGAACAGGACAGATCACAAAAGCATAAAATGAATGAAGAAACATTAGACTTAAACAGGATTCTGGAACAAAAGGTCTTAACAGTCATTTACAGAGCATTTTATCACAATACTACTGAAGATAGATTTTCCTCCTCAGAATATGGGACATTTTCCAAGATTGATCATATCTTAGACCACAGAACAAGTCTTAGCAAACAAACAAAGAATTTAAATCGTACCATGTATCTTCTCAGACCACAGTGGAAAAAAACTAGAAATCAATTCCAAGTGAAACATTCAAATCTACACAAAGTCATGAAAATTAAACAGCCCGATGCTGAATGATCCTTGGGTCAATGAGGAAATTAAGATTCCTCAAACTGAATGACAAAGGGGATAAAAGCTTTCAAAAAATCTATGGGATGAAGTGAATGCAGCACTAAGGGGAAAGTTTATAGCCTTAAATGCTTACATCAAAAAGAAAGATACCAAATTAACAACCTAATCTCACATCTCAGGAGAAAAAGAAAGAACAAACTAAACCAAAAGCCAGCAGAAGAAAAGAAATAACAAAGCTCAGAGTAAAATTAAATGAAATGGAAACCAAAAAAAAAAAAAAAAAATTACAAAGCATCAATGAAACAATAATTTGGTTCTTTGAAAAGGTAAACAAAATCAATAGACCACTAGCCAGATTAACCAGAAATAAAAGAGAAGGGACTCAAATAACCTCAATTGGAAATGAAAAAGCAGACATTACAAATGATACTGCAGAAATACAAAACATCGTCCGTGAATACTATGAAAACCTCTATGCATACAAACTAGAACACAGAGGAAATGGATAAATTCTTGGAAACACAACTTCCCATGCCTAAATCAGAAAGAAATAGAAATCCTGAACAGACACATAGCAAGCAGTGAGATCGAAGCAGTAATAAAAAAAAAATCTCCCAGCCAAAAAAAAAAGCCCTAGACTAGATGGATACAGAGCTGAATTCTGCAAGACCTACAAAGAAGAACTGGTACTTATCCTACAGAATCTATTCCATAACATTGAGAAGAAGGGAATCCTACCTAATTCTATGAAGCCAGTATCACCATGATACCAAAGCCAGGAAAGGACACAGCACAAAAAGAAAATGACAGCCCAATATCCCTTATGAACATAGATTCAAAAATCCTCAAGAAAATATTAGCAAACCAAATTCAATAGTGCATCAAAAAGATAATTAACCATGATCATGTAGGTTTCATCCTAAGGATGGTTTTAACATATAGAAATCAATAAATGTGATTCACCACATAAACAGAAACAAAAAGAAAGACCACACAATCATCTCAATAGATGCAGAAAAGTCACTTGATAAAATCCAGCACACTTTCATGATAAAAATCCTCAACAAACTAGGCATTGAAGGAACGTACTCAAAAGTATAAAAGCCATATATGACAAACCCACAGCCGACATCATACTGAAGGGGGGAAATTTGAAAGCATTCCCCCAAAGAACTGGAACAAAACATGGTTGCCCACTGTCATCACTGCTATTCAACATAGTATTGGAAGTCCTAGCCAGAGCAATCAGGCAAGAGAAAGAAATAAAGGGCATCCAAATTGGGAAAGAGGAGGTCCAACTATCCTTGATTCAGTGCAATCCCCATAAAAATACCAACATCATATTTTACAGATCTAGAAAAAATAATCCTAAGCTTTATTTGGAACCCCAAAAGAGCCCAAATAGCCAAAGCAATCTTGAGTAAAAAGAACAAACCTGGAGGCATCACATTACCTTACTTCAAATTATACTACAAGGCTATAGTAACCAAAACAGCATGTTATTGGTATAAAAGTAGAGACATAGACCAATGGAGCAGAATAGAGAACCTAGAAATAAAACCATCTACCTACAACCAACTGATCTTTGACAAAGAAGACAACAACATATGCTGGGGAAAGGATACTCTATTCAATAAGTGGTGCTGGGAAAACTGGATAGCCACATTCAGAGGAATGAAACTGGATCCCTATCTCTTACCATATACAAAAATTAATTCAAGATGGATTAAAGACTTAAATGTAAGGCATGAAACCATAACAATTCTAGAAGAAAATGTAAGCAAAATTCTTCTAGATTTCAGCCTAGGCAAAGAATTTATGACTAAGAACCCAAAGGCAATTACAGCAACAACAAAAATAAATAGTGGGACTTACTTAAATTAAAAAGCTTCTATACAGGAAAGGAAATAACAGAGTGCATGGACAATCTACAGAATGGGAGAAAATATTCACAAACTATACATCCAACAATGAACTGATCCTAGGATCGTCAAAGAAAAATCAGCAAGAAAAAAACCATACAACTCCATCAAAAAGTGGGCAAATGATATGAACAGTTTTCTGAATGATGATAGACAAATGGCCAACAAACATATGGCAAAATGCTCAACATCACTCATCATCAGGGAAATGCAAATTAAAACTACCATGAGATACCACCTCACTCCTATCAGAATGGCCATTAATAAAAAGTGAAAAACAATAGATGTTAGAGTGGACACAGAGAGAAAGGAACACTTAAATACTGTTGGTGGGACTGCAAATTAGTACAATGTCTATGGAAAACAATATGGTGATTCCTCAAAGAAATAAATGTAGGCCTACCATTCAATCCAGCAATCCTAAAGCTGGGTATCTACGCAAAGGGAATAAAGTCATTTAATCAAAAAGATACCTGAACTCTAATGTTTATCGCATTACAATTCAGAATCGCAAAGATGTGGAATCAATCTAAGTGCCCTTCAATTCATGAATAGATAAAGAAAATATGGTATATATATATATATATATATATACCATGAAGTACCTCTCAGCCGTAAAAAGGAATGAAATAATGTCATTTGCAGCAACATGGAATGAACTGGAGACCATTATCCTAAGTGAAGTTATCTCAGGAATGGAAACCAAACACCGTATGTTCTCACTAATAGTGGGACCTAATAGATGGGCACACGTAGGTACAAAGTGAAATAAAGGACATGAGAAACCAAGGAAAGAGGGCAGGAGAGTGGATGTGGGATAAAAACTTACCTGTTGGAAATAGTGAACACTATTCTGGTGATGATCATTCCAAAAACCGTTACTTAAGCATTATACATGATGTCTATGTAACAAAAACACTTGTACCCCCTAATTAGTATTCTGAAATAAAAAAAGAATATTACAATGAGAGATAGTAATAAGTAAAGGGGAGAGTAAAAGTATCTCATAAAAAGCCATCCTGCTAATAGAAAAATGCTGAGTGTGGTGTTAATTTAGATGAGCTTCAACAGAATGAGGAGCATAGTCAGTGGAGTTTTCATTACTATTTCCTGAGTATCCTTGAGTAGTGCCACTACGACTGAGATGGGCCTTAAACAAGAGGGTAACCCATGTGCTAAAGAGTCTAATTATTGACTATAATAGCCAATAGGTCGTCTAAGTTGTCCCATGACTTTTATGAACAAAGAGGAAATATAGTAAGTGGTAATTTGGATGTCCTAAAGCAGGAGCTCTTATAAGATTATCTTTTAACTCCTGGATAGCTGCTCGTTCTTCTGTTGTTCAATGTATAGGATCTGGATGATCCTTTTTCAATAATGTATATGAAGATTGTGCCATGAGGCTTATTAGAAATCCAGCTATGATGGTAATCAGCTAAGCCTCAAATCTCTTGAGCTTTTAGTTTTTGGAGTCTGGTATGTAAGAATTCTGGTTATTTAATCTGGGTTTATTTGTAGCACTTCTTTAGAAATCAAATATCGTATGTATTTTGTTTTGCCAGGCAAAATTTAAGTTTTTCCTTAGATACTTTATGTCCCTTTTTTGCTAATTGTTTCAATAAATACAGAGAATCCCTTTTATGTTTATCTCAGCTGGAAAAGCATAACACGAGGTCATCCAAATCTTGGAGTGGAACAGAATTTCCTTCAAAATTTAGTTCAGATAAATGAGCTTTTAATATTTGTGAAAAGTAAGTCAAGCTTTCAGTGTAACCCTGGGGCATGACTGTCCATCCAGGTGTATTGGTGGCCATCCCAAATGAAAGCAAACAAATATTGATTATCAGGATCTACCAGTATACCGAAAAAAACACTACATAAGTCAACTACAGTGAAAAGTTTATAGGTATGTTAGACAAGAGGGTTTGGGGATTTGGAACTACTGGATGACTGGGGACAGCAATATTGTTAGTAGCTCTGAAATATTGTACAAACCTCCTTTCCAGTGGGTTTTTGTACTGGGTGGATGGGTGTAAAACAAGGACTAGCACAAGGAATGATTAGTTCTTTATTAATGAATTTTTTGATTATCTGCTTTATGCCTATTGTAGCTTCCTGTTTTAAATGGATATTGTTTAATATTTGAAAGTGGTTTATTTGAATCTATTTGTATTTTTATGGGTGCTACCATCAAAATTTTTCCTGTGTCTATGGATGAATGGACCATAGTGATGAAGAATGAGGTCTAACATATCATTCAGTTTCTCCTTTGCTTTGGTGTCTAGTAACTGAACCTGAATGATTTCATTTGATAGAAATTTTCTGTGGTATCATTTTTAGTCAGTTTTTCCCTCAGCTATTTCCAAGAACATTTTTTCTCTTTTTGAAGATGAGATATGAGTATTATAAAGCTCCAAGAAATCGCTCCCTATAGGATGTATTGGTGCAGAAGGCACCAGAAGAAAGGAATGACATCTGCCTAAGTTCCCCAGTTGGAAAGATAAGGGTTTTGACCTGTATCTAGTTGTGGGTTGATTAGATAGCCCTATCATCTGAACTATTCGGTTACTTCAAAGTATGTCCTGGCTTTTTACAATGATAATAGACATCTTTAGATGTTTCTGGAGCCTGCCTTCAAAAGGAAGGCCTCTGTTCTAGCAACGTGGCCAGTAAGTTGCTGGAGTTGTAAATTCTTAATTTTAGTGGCCTTGTTATCCTTTTTCTGTTGTGTAACCCCAGCCAACTTACCAGTGAGGTTTACAAGTTCAGAATTATGTCCTGAGTTCCAGTTTATTTAATGCAATTTGATTACTGGTGCCAATTATTTGCCTAACCTATTAAGGAAAATTGAATGTACTAAGAGACCATTCTGATAATTCTTAGACTGTCCTCATTCATTCCCAAATATTGTCTAAACACCTTTTCAAATCTTTCAAAGTAGTCCGATACAGTTTCATTTGGTCTTTACTTACATTGTTGTAACTTAGACCAATCAGTGGTTTGGGGAAATATTTGGGGAATTAATTGTGTTACACAATTTGCTAGTTTTGGAGCATCTGTTTGATCCTGTGCCATTTGTTTATGGAAATCACTTAATGGATCTTTACAATTTACCTTTGATAGCTATTCTCTAGCTTTCCTTTCAGATACCAATGTGTGAACAAGCTGATATAAATCTGAATATCCTGGCTCATAAGTCCTTACCACCAAAGTAAATTCCTTAGTAAAACCTATAGGATCTTGAGTAGGATCAGGAAATTTCTTAGTAACAGCTCAGAGTTCTGTTTTGATCCAGGAGGTATAAGCCACTGAAGGGCTCCCTCTTGGATTTGGCTTTTCCCTGAAGGGTGCTGATAAAACTTTGGTAGATGGTGGAGGAGGAAGTGAAGGAAGGTCTGAGAGCAAAGGATAGTAAGGTGCAGAGGGAGCAACAGAGTAGGCATGGTAGGAGAAAAGAATGCAACAGTAGACTCTTCAGTAGCTTTTTCCAGTCAAGAAACAGCTTCCAGGATCTTGTGATTCACCACCTGCATGGAAGCAATTTTATCATTTCCTCTTTTACATGCTTCTAGATGCCATTGAAAGTAGCTTTCCCATTCTTTTTGTTTAATCTTTGAGTTGTCTCTCTCTGATTGTGTATGTAGGCATAGTAACTTCAAGATTTTGAATGAACCCCATTTTGGTCAAAATAAACTTATTTTTAGTGATGTTAGTCCAGTGAGTCTAAAATTTACAAGATAAGGTACCATAATTTTTAGTCATAAATTCAGCTGGTGATTCAGAAGGTGGTGAATTCAGTTTCAATTTTATTTCATTTATTTATTTTGGTAGATACAGGGTCTCACTATGTTGTCCAGGCTGGTCTCCAATTCCTGGCCTCAAGTGC
>RJWJ010014673.1:0-37487 GCA_004363605.1 Indri indri | reverse complement strand
GCCTTTAACCAGGCGGTGGCCCCGCCCCCAAGTTGGGCCCGCCCCCCCGTGCCCACGCCCCCAGGGCCCTGGCCAGCATCTCTGGGATCCTGGCGTCCGTCCGTGGGACCTCAGCTTTCCTCTCAACCCCAGCCCTGCCAGGTGCTGGGCCCAAGTCATGAGGCGTCCAGGTGCCCTTGACGCCCCTTTGCGTTCCTGGCAGTCAGCCCTGCCTGTCACATGAGGCTCTGGGCGACCAGGGGAGGGGAGGTGGCACCCTCGGAGCCAGACCTGCAGGGAGACCGGGAGAGATGGGGACATCTGCGCCTGCCCAGGACCCTCTGGGTGCGCCTAGGGTACTCCTGGCCCTGGTCCCTAGCCTTGGGGACGCTCTGTGGGGTGGAGCCGGCGCGCTATGGGGGCGATACCCTGCCTGCAAGTAGGCAGGACTGGGCAGGGGGCCCCTACACCCCGCCTGGGCTGCGAGTCCCCGTCAGGCTGAAGGCACAGGGCCTGCCCTTGCCCCCTCCCCGTCGGCCTCCCCACCGGATGCTCCGGGCCCATCTCCCGTCCCGTGGGGCTGACTCAGGCTTGGCCACAGCTGAGCTGGAAAGCAGAAGCCGGCGTGGGAGGGGAGCCTCACTTCTCTGGGGGCCCCACCCAGGCATGGGGCTGCTGGGAGGAGAGCCGCGTTCCTTCTCTCGGGGGTCTGAGGCTCGGGGGGAGCGTGGCCTTCCTGACCCTCAGAGGACTCCCGTGGGGGAGAGAAGGGAGCCCGTGCCAGCCGCAAGAGGGGACATGGGGGTGGCCGTGAGGGACAGTCTGGCTGGAACCAGCTTGGCCCCCAGTTTGACTCTGGACTCTGCTGGGGTCCTCAAGAGATGGAGCCTCAGTCTCTTCTTCTGAATAATGGGCAAAACAGTGAGGTTGGGAGTCACAGCCACCACAGAGGGCTCAGAGGCAGGGGGACAGTTCCCCAGGCCAGGCGTCGGGGGCCTGGGAGGTGCCCATGCAGGCCGAAGCCCAGCAGTGGAGGCTGGGGGTGTTGGGGGAACAGCGAGACGTCCAGACTCTGCCGGTCTCAGATGCAGGGCAAGACACGGGACCAGATCCCGCGAAGGAAATGCCGCAAACCTGGCTGGGACACGGAGCTGAGCCCCCGCGTCTGCAGCCTGTGTTCCCCCAGTTCTGGGGGGCCCAGCTAGGACGCGTCCCACATGCAGCAGCAGGGTGGGGAGCCAGGCTGAAGTGCCAGTGGCTGGATGAACCCCCGCCCTGTCCCTCAGATGGCCCAGCCCTTCACAAACCCTTTTTCCTTCTCGAAGTCTCCCCATCACAGCTGGCAGGGCCCACTGGAGACATAACAACAAATATAACTGCTACAATTTTTCCAGTGGTTACTAAGTACCAGCCCTGATGGAAGAAATCAGAAGTGTAACCTCACAATTGGTTGCTGTCCCGCTTTTGTGCCAGGCACAGGTTGGGCCCCAAACCCATTTTATCACTGAATTCTCAGAGGTGTCCAGTGGGGGCTGGGGGCAGGGACGACTGAGCTCTCTTGGTAACAAAGAAATGGCTGATCAGAGAGGGGAGGCTAATTTGCCAAGGACACACAGCGGATGGCTGAGCGTGGCTAGATGCCACATGGGCTGTTGTCCCCTTCCCCCACCCATGGCAGCCTGGCGGGCGGAGAGGAAGCTGCAGCGGGCGGGCTGTGCGGGTCGTGCCCAGCCCCTGCAGCCCCCACTCGGCAGCCCTGGGGACCTGGCGGGCTGAGCGCTGGGGCCGTGGAGACAGGGGTCCGGGAGGGCCTCAAACCCTGGTGGAGATGCTGGCCCTCTGGGGACATCAAGGACATAGGAGACCAGACCCTTCTGGGTGGCATGGGGGGGTATCGTCGTGTGGCGACGAATGAGGAAGCTGCGATCACAGAGTAGGTGACTTTCCCAAGGTCACTGCTGGTGGCTGCTACAGGATTCAAACCTGGCAGGGGGGCCCAGGGTGGAGCCCTGGAAGCCCTCGAGGAGTCAGGTCGCAGTCCAGGGTCCCCCGAGCAGGCCAGAGTGCAGGGCAGGGGGTCAGAGCTCAAATCTCTGTGCCGCGCGACCTGGGGCAGGGCCCTCCACCTCTAGGACTTGGGCTGCTGAATGAGCAGGGCCGAGGGGGTTCCTGGGCCTCGCAGGTGGCCTGGAGTTAAACCCCAGGCCTGGCCCGCTGTGACCGCGCAAATGCCGGGGCCCCAGCCCGCGGAGGCCGCACCGAAGCCCAGTCACTGACGACAGAAACATCCACCGTGTTCGAGGTTTTATATCTGTAACAACGTACCGTACAAAACCCGCCTCCCGGCGAGCCGGGCAGGCAGTGTGGTGGCCAAGGGCAGTGTAGAAAACCAGGGCTCTTGTCCCCAAAGAGGAGAGAATAGAGGGTTTTGCAGTCAAGGAAAAATAAAATCAAAACCCAACATGATCGAGGAGCCCTGAATCTGTACCCACTGGAAGCGCGTGGGCAGTGTCGCATCTCAGCCACCGAGGCGGCGCGGGGCCGCGGTTCTCGGGGGGCTGGGGCCGGCTCACGACTTTGTTTGTAATTATTTTTTTTGTGGGGTTGGGGGAACTTCTCGTCGCGGCCCCATCATGGGGACGAGTCGACAGCAGGTTTCACTTCTGGGTTTGGAGGGGAAGTTGGGGTCCGTGGGGGCAGGTCCCGCCCAGCCCCAAATGTCACGGCCAAGGTTCTTAGAAGCAGCGGAGGGAAGTTCCTTCCTGCCCTGACCCCAGGTCTATGGCTTAAAAATCGGGCCACCCAGGCTGGGGCCGCGCAGCCCAGGGGCCTCTGTAAACATGGCAGGTGCAGCCGGGAGGGGCTTCCTAGACCCGGGGGGCCTGTTGTGGGCAGGGCAGAGGGTCGGGTGGCTGGGGCACGGTGAGGGCAGTGCCCAGGGAGAAGGGGGGCAGGCAGGACCCCCAACATGGAGACAGAGCAATGTGGGGTGAGACTCGGGGAGAGGCGGGGGTAGAGAGGTGCGCTGAGAACCCCAAAGAGAGCCAGGGAGCTGGAGCCCCCTGGGCGCCGCTGGTCTGTCCCGCGGCCCGGGGTGGCTCTGCTCGGCGGGTTCTCGGCAGCGCTCAGCGGGCGGCAGGCGGCGGGCCGGGGCCCGGGGCGCGCACGGGGTGCGCGAGGGTGACGGTGAGCGCGTCGTTGTGCTGCACGAGCGACGCGTGCTGGTAGTGCAGCACCAGCTCCTTCAGAGAGCCGTACAGGTTGTAGGGCTCCGCGAAGCCGAAGCCGGTGGCAGTGCGGTAGATGACGCAGTGCTTGGTGTCACCGTCCACCCTGGGGGGCCGACGAGAGGGCAGGTCAGGCGGCCCCCCTACTTGCCTGCCCAGACGGTCCCTCCTCGCCCCGGCAGCCGCTGGGGGCTTCTTCCTCGCTGCATTCCCGAGGCCTGGCGCACAGCGGGCGCTCGCAGAGAGCTCTGGAAGGAATGTGGGGATCCCCCCCCGCCCCCCCAGCCTCCAGGCACTCACACCACCGAGCAGGCGTAACAGCCGCGCTGGCTGCTCTCGCGGATGAGGAAGGTGCCGTCCCGCTTGCCGCTCAGCATCTCCTCAGCCTGTGTGCGGTTGATCTTGCCCACGTACCACGTGCGCTCCTCGTGGTGGGGGAGATCGTCCTCGTCTTCCATCAGCGCGTACTGGCTGTAGGAGGCGTGGTAGTGGGGGGCGCCTGGTCACTCACTGTCAGCATCTGAGGCTCCCCCACACCCCCCCCCCAACTGCCTGGACAACTCTTCCTCTGTGGCGAACTCCTACTCGTTCTTCAAAACCCACCCAAAATGGCCCCCTCGCCTGGGAAGCCCTCCCTGCCTCCCTCAAGGCAGTCACTCACTCCTCAGTCTCGTTTTTGATCCCCAACCATTCGTTGATTTTCTTCTGCCGGGCGCCTTTCTGGGTGAGCCACCTGAGGGGGAGAGGAAAGGTGGGATCTCAACCACCCAGCTAACGGGGAGCAGGCAGGGGCTGACCTAAGAGCGCATGCTCTGGGCACGATGCCCCTAGTTGCCACAAGGGGGCAACCTTGACCTGGCCTAGGGCAGAACTCAGGCTGGCTTCCCACTCTGTGCTAGGGAACCCCACCCTGCCCCCCAGTTTTCTGCCTCTGTTAACACTTAAGGACCCACCCCCCCGAATGCACCAGCCCCAGCAAGGCCTTAGTGTCACCGGAGGCCCAGTCCTAAGGGCTGCACGGCCCTGTTGGCCTTTGCACAGGGCAGCTGTCTGTTCCATGCCTCAGTTTCCCCAGCTGCAAAGGACAAATTTTACAACACTTAGAAGGGACTGAAGGAGCCAATACAGACACGGTGCTCAGCACAGCTCGGCACGTGGCAGGCACGCGGGCGCGGCAGGCTTAGGCAGAAGGCGGGCAGGGCCCTGCTACCGCCCGCAGCAGGCTGGCGGGTGGAGGCGGGATTGGAACCCAGGCTGAGGCTGCCGCAGCCACCTTGTGTGCCAGCCTGCATGGCAGTAGTGTACACCGAAGGCGCTCAACCCAACCCCGTGAGAGCGGCGTTCCCATTTCCCAGATGTCTGGCGAAATTGAGGCTGACCCACGGGGAGCCCTTCCCAGGGGCCCAGGAGGGACAGAGTTCCAGGCCCGACTGACAGCAAAGGGGCTCGTGGGCAGATGAGGGGTCTGGGGAGGCAGGGCAGGAAGGGCCACCTGGCGGAGACAGAGAGAGTGAGATGCCTGTAGAGATCTCTGAGCGCCCCAGTGCTGACCGGGACCGGTGGGCACAGAGCCGGCCACTCACACGAGGTACTGGTCTCGGATCTTGCGCAGCTGCATGAGGTCTGGCTTGAGGCTGTTCATGCGCTTGTCGATCTCCCGGTTGTCCGAGGCCTGTGCCCGCAGCTGCTGCTCCAGCTTCGTGCGGCTCTCGTGGATCTCTGCGATCCGAGACTTGAGCCGCTCTGAGTTCAGCAGGATCCTATGGGAGGGGTGGCTCAGCGGCCTCATAGCTCTGGGGTTTTCTTGGGGACCTACTTGGTACCAGACTGTGTACTTCCAGTCTCTAAGCCTGTACACATGCTATTTCCTCTGATTGCTTTCTGGTGAACTCCTATTCATCCTTCAAAGCCCACTACAACTGACCACCCTTCCGCTACAGGTGGAACACCAGCTGTCCCCCTTCATTTCCTCCCTTTCCCTGCCTGCACTGTGCCAGGTCATGGTGGGGTGGGCAGGGCAGAGGAGCGGACTCACCTCTGCATCTCCTTCTCGTTGCCCTCACGCCGGAAGCGCTCTAGATATTCCTTGCTGCATTTCTCCTGCGTCTGGCCCTGCTCTTCGAAGATCTTGATGGTCTCGTTGAAGGCCTCAATTGCTGTGCGCTTCATCTGTAGCTCCTGGAGGAGGGGGTGCATCTTAGCACCTCCTGGAACTGCCCAAAAGTCCCTCCTGAGGGGTGAAGGCAGATCCCAACTCTGAAGTTGAGACTTTGTTCAAGCTGTTCCCTCTACTGGGAGTGTCATTCTTCTAACTCCTACTGCATCAAATGAACTCCTATTCAGCCTTAAAAACCCCACTCCCCAAACCTCCTCCTCCTCTACATATTCCCATAGGTACCTCCAAACACTGGGACCTGTTGACGCTGCCAAGGATTACTGATAAACCCAGCTGCCATGTTCGTCAGTACTTCGCATGCATTATCCCACAGAACCTCCCAGAAGCCCCCTACAAAGAACTGTTATTGTGGAAACTGAGGCTCAGATGACCTAAGTCACTTCTGAGGTCACCATGTTCCTAACTGATCCTGAACAGGTGTCTCGGCCACTGAAAGCCTCAGCTAGCCCATCAGAAAAAAGGGGACAGGAAGCACACCCTTGGGGACTACGGAGGGACTGAGCAGTTCCTGGCCAGAGACAGGATGTTCAGTCTGAAGCTGTCCCCTCTCCACTTGCAAAAGCAGCTCATTAACACCGTCCCCTGTGTGACAAAGCTCCCTGCTTTTGAAAATGCTGCCGTTTCCCGTAACCAACTGCTAGGTTATGATCACTAATTCGTATAACGTTCTGACTGAAGGAGTCGCGATCAAGCAGGTGAGATCCATGGCTCCATTTTGCAGAAGGGGAAACCGAGGCTCAGACTGAGACAGAGGCTCATCTGAGACACCCCCCAGGGTCTGGCTTCCTGTGTCATTTTAAAACCACATATGCTTATTTTAGAACGGCCCCTGGTGCCAAGTGCCTGCTCTGTGACCTGGAACTGTACGTCCATCCTTGTGGTCCCCGAGGTTGGCTGTTGTGCTCCCAGCCTCGCCACTGTCCCTCTGTGCCTTGGTTTCCCCATGTGTGGGACCCGGGGTACCTGGGAGGTACGTGTGTACTCCTCGTAGAGCTGGTCGTACTCGCGGCTCTTGTCCTGGTACTGCTGGTGGTAGACCTTGAGCTGGGCGCCCACCGCCTCCACGCTGTCCTCCTTGACGATCTGGTCCTGGGGAAACCCGGTGGGATCAGGGAGCTGTGTGGCCTTGTCGGGCCTACCTGGGAAACTGAGGCCCAGACGCTAGCCTCCCCGGCGCCCACCCTGGCACAGACCTGCTGGTACTTGGACACCGGGTAGAGGAGCCGTGTGTCCAGCTTGGCGTTATACTGGGCCAGCGACTCGTGGCGGTAGTGGTTGATGAGGTCCACGACAGAGCAGAAGGTGAGTGGCTCCGAGAAGCCATAGTGCCCGTCGCGGTGGAAGACCTTTATCAGCTTATTGTTCCCGCCTTTCCTGGAGGGAGTAGGGGGGGTCTTGGCACCCAGAAGGACCCCAAACTTGACCCCAGTCCACTGGCCCTGACACTGCACACCTCTCGCCCCCTGTCATCCCTGAAGGGCCAGGCCCCCACCTGAGGGTCAGCGTGTACTCCCCCTGGATCTTGCTGGATGCGTCTCGGACCAGAAAGGTGCCATCAGGTGTGTCCCGCAGTTTCTCATTGACCTCCTCCCTGTGGGGACACGCAGGATTGCGGCTGTCCACCTGGAGACCCTGCTCTCCACATGTCACCTCCTTGGTCCTGGCCCCACGCCAGCAACCCTACCTGGAGATGTCCCCCCAGTACCACTCAGCGTCTTGCAGGGAGGGTGGGCTCCCGCCATTGGCTAGGCCTGCGGGGGCCGGCTTTGCCTTGGAGGGTTTAGGCGGCAGCGCTGGGGAACAGAAAAATAAATGCCATCTTGAACACCAACTGTATACTGTGGCTGCCCCCATTGCAGCCGAGCCTATTGATGCCAGCAGGGCTCTGGAATGAGCATTCACGGACCCCTAGCAATAAGAAATGCTGACGTTGCAAAGGGGTGTCACCTGGGGGCGCAACCTCCTGCTCTTCCAAATGTTCCTGAAGCAGCTTCTCCACCAGCAGTGCCGGGAACTCAGGGTTGGGCTCACTCCTGGGGGGAAGCGGACTGTGGTGAAGACGGGGTAGGGCACACAATTCTGCACGTGCCTGCACTAGGGGCGTGTATACGCGAAGGGATGTGCGGGGAAGAGGGGAGGTGATGCAGGTGGGTGTGAGAGGCCAGCTCCTGTGTAGGGATATACAGTAAGCGCTCCATAAATGCTCACACATTCATGGAATGCACCTGAGGTGGGATAAGCAGATGCGAAGGTGCAGGCCTCACCCACATGCCTACCCTATGTCCCCAGACTCCGGAGCCCAGGTCCCCTCCCCTTCTCTCTCCCTCTCCCTCTCCCTCACAGCCGCGCGTTCTGTCCCGCCCTCGGCCCCGCCCACCAGAAACCCCGCCCCTCTCGCGTCGGCTCAGCCCCGCCCCTCACCCGTCAGGCGCGCCCCCGGGCGGCGGCGAGGGCGGCGGCGCGCGCAGCAGCAGCGGCCCGAAGGTGGCGCCCAGCGCCCGCACCGCGGGCCCCAGGGCGGGGGCGCGGCGGGCCACGCGGCCCAGGTGCTGCAGCAGGAAGCGCAGCGTGAGGGCGCGGTGCAGCGGCAGCGTCGGGGGCTCCAGCAGCGGCCCCAGGGGCCCCGCGGCCTCTGCGGACAGACGGCGGGGCAGTGAGCCCGGGAGGCGCCCGCCCGCCGCAGCCCCTCCCCAACCCGGGCTGCCCACCAGGCTCACCCCGCAGAGCCCGGCGCGCCTCGGCCGAGGCCTCGGGTGTCACGAGGGGTGCGGGCAGAGCCAGCAGGAAGCCCTTAATGCCGTCTGCCAGGGCTGTCGCGTCCCACTGATCCACGTCGCTCAGGGACCAGTCTGCGGGTGCAGGGGGACACGTCCCACGGACTTGCACTGCGGCCCCTGCCGGCTCCTCCCCCACCCCTTCCCCCTGAGGCTTCCCCTAACCTGTGCGCGGGGCGGGCAGCTCCGGCCTGTAGTAGGATTCGCTGTCCAGCCCTGGGGGATAAGTGGGGACAGGTGAGCTGGCTCTCAAATCCTGCGCCGACCCCGTGAGGCCTGGGCTGGCTACGCAAGCCCCCTGCAGTCTCACTTCGGAAAAGACAGGATAACAGCACATGCAATGGCCTGGTCCTGTCCACTTTCCTATGTCCCCCTGGGAGTCACTCCTTGCCCCACCCTGTTCAACCTGGAGGCCCAGCGCATCCAGGCTCAGCCTCCTCCCATGCAGCCCTGTGAGGGGATGAATCGCCTGTCCCTAGAGGCAAGCAAGGAGAATGCAGGGGTGGCCGCCAGGCTGAGGCTCACCTGTCCGCTCAATGGCCTCCACGAGCTTCACCAGAAGAGGGGGTGCCACATCGGGAGGGGAGAACTGCTCTGGCAGGTCGGGGAGTGCAAGGCCTGGCAGGAGGGGACAGCATATTGGTGGGACCTCTGGAAGGATCCCAGCCCCTCTCTTTGCTGGCCGGACCTCAGCTTGGGTGGCTCGAGGCAGGGCCCAGCTCAGGCAGCCAGAGGCCTGAGCTGGAGGGGCTGGGAGGGCCACACTGATGGGAGACAATTTTCTGGTTGAAGAACCAGCAGTTCGCACAGCTTCAGAGAGCAGGTGTAGCGGGCTGAATAGTGCGCCTCCAAACCATACGCCAAGTCCCGACCCCTGGGGCCCGTGACTGGGACCTTGTTCGGAAAGAGGGCTTTTGCAGATGAGAGTAAAGTAAGGATCTCTAGAAGAGGTCATCCTGGTTCTGGGGTGGGCCCCAAATCCAACGACTGGTGTCTTTTTAAGAAGAGAGCCAGAAACCGACTGGAATAATCCGCCTACCAGCCAAGGGCCACCTGGAGATGCTGGAAGGAGTGGAAAGGTCTGTCCCCTGGCGCCTTCAGAGGGAGCGTGGTCCCAGTTTAGGGCCTCTGGCCTCCAGAAACAGGACAGAAAACATTTCTCTTGTTTGAAGCCACCCGGTTTGTGGTAATTCCTTATGGCAGCCACTGAAACTCACACAGCAGGTTTTGGGCTCCACCATACAGCCTGCTGTGCAACCTCTGGCACGGGACCCGCCCTCTCTGGGCCTCAGTTTCAACTGAAAAATGGGGTGATGGCATCGTCACTCCCTTCTTGATGCAAGCAAAAAAGTGGTTGAAAAGGGACACAAGGAAAACATCCCTGTCCGGATCAGAACAGCTTATGCCAAGGCCCTTTCCTCATTGTCTAAGTCATTTTGCTTCTAAAAGGTAGTTCCCCCCCTCTTTTACAAACCCTGAACCCCCACCCCCGCCGTGGGCGCCAGAGGCCTCCTGGGCCCAGCCCCCTCCCAGCCGTCCCTTCCCGCCGGCCGGGCCATTGTGTGCAGACAGCTCTGCGGCAGCTCTGCCGGCAAGCCACCATTGGATGCGACTCTGGCCCTCAGCAAGGACGCCCTGGCACATGGCAGGGACAAGCCGGGGCCTGCGGGGCCTCCCTGAGTGATGGGCCAGGTGGCGCCCGAAGCTGGAGAAAGGCCCAGCTGCACCGAAAATGCCAAAAAAATGAAAAAGAACAAGGGGAGAGGAGGTGGGTGGCACCCCGGCCGTGTGATCTGGAAATTCAAGCCTGGAACTCGCCTGTGATTGGCTTGCAGGATGGGGCGGGAGGGCCCGTGGGAACAGGCATCACCCCCATTTTACAGATGAGGAACTGTGCTCCGAGAGGGAACAACCTCCCCGTGGGTGCACAGCCCGGGGCCAGGCGATGTCCGGCTCCGCCCTCGGCTCCCCACTCGGCACACTGGGTGGTCCCAGCACTCGGAGCTGCAGGGCCCAACGTGCCAAGGGACCAACCCTGCTGTCTGCAGATGAGGAAACTGAGGCTTGGAGAGGGCGGGCTCTGGCCCAGGTCACACAGCCCTGGAAGATTTGGAGGGTGGGGCTGGGCAGCCGCCCCATGTGGGGACGTGTGTGGTGGCTGGATAAAGGCCAGACGGACGAGGCAGGTGCTGTTACCAGGGGGAGAGGCAGAGTCTGGCTGGGAGCCCAGATGGGGCCGCCTCCTGCCCCTCCAGGCTGAGGCGGGACGCAGGCCTGGGCCCTGGAGACACCAGATGCTGCGAGGCCCAAGCCAGCCCCACACCACCTCGGTGTCCCACATTCTGCCCCATGCTGTGGGACTCTGGCCTGACCCTCTTTGGGCAGTGTCCCCTGGCACAAAGCAGGCCTGGCACCTCCCAGGGCCCTGGCCTCACTGGGTGGCTGAGCCCGAGTGAGTCGTTCGGCCCCCTTGTGCTTGAGAGGGTCAGAGCAGGCCGTGCTGGGCCCTCAGCCTGGTTCCGCCTCCTCCTCCCAACTCGAGCCTGTTTCCCCAGCTGGAGCCCACACCCCCTGCCTAGCATTCAGCAATTCTAGCACATACTTGGTGCCCCGATTCTCCACTCCCAGTATGCCCTGGGAAGTGGGATGGCCAGGTGTCTTTGGGGAAGAATGTGGGGTCCTCACACGCCACAGTGCTGCATGGCCTTGACTGAGCATCCTCCCTCTTTGGGCTTTATGGCTCCATCATTTTGGAAACCAGGTGAAATTGGGGTAACAGGGGGTTCTCTGAGGGACCCTGTCTGCAAAATGCAGGATGAAGCTAGGTTGAACCTCTGAATCCTACTGAACACTCTCCATTGTCTTCAAAATTCACCCCACCAAGTCCCCAAGTCCCGGCCCTTGTTTCCTTCCCCTGTTCCCTGAGCTTGCCATTGCATTCCCACCTGCAGCCTTTGCCCTGTGCCCACGTCCTGGGCACTCCACCCTCAGCTCTCGCCACGCCACGCTCCTTCCTCATTGCCTGTCGCCACCTAATCGTGCACTCATCACTTCTTGAACCAGAAGCCCATGAGGGCAGGGCCAGGCCTTGTGTTCACTGCTGAGCCCAGCACTGGACAATAGTGAGGTCGACACTTGTCAAATGACCAATGTCCCCCTCCCCTGGGATAGGTCCCAGTGCTTCACTGTAAAGAAGAGGAGACCAAGGATCTGAGGGAACCACCCCTTTTCCAGGGCCCCTGCCTGCTGCTCACCTGGCTCAGGGGGCCCATCGCGTGGCCTGGCGGGCAGTGGGCGGGGGCCCCGTGGGCGAGGGCCTGGCCGGGCCAGGGCCACAGGCCCTAGGAACTCCACGTAGGTGCCAGGGAAGTCACCTCGCTGCCGCGTGCGTTCGTTGAGGCCAGGCATCCAGCCCACGGTCTGCGGGCAGCGCTCGCCACCCTCGGCCACGCCCAGCGCCTGCAGGGCCGCCCGGCTCACCACCAGCACGTCGCCCGGCAGCAGCTCCAGGTCCTCTGGCCGCTCCCGGCGGAACGGGTACAGTGCCCGGTACTGGAAGCCCTCAGCGCCTGCCATGGCTGGGTGGGGTGTGGTCTGGATGGTCACTCGGCTTCTTGGGGCCCCACTGGCTCCACCAGCCGGGGCCGTGGCCAGGAGGGTCCACTGGCTTGGCCTGGGGCGCTGGGACCTCTATTTCCAACAGTCACAGGCGACCACGAGGGCCGCTCATGCCTCACTTCCCATTATTCCACGACCCTGGCAGGGGCCACTGGTCACTCTGTCCACCATTCGTCACCTGGTGGGAGGGGGTCGGTGGCGCAGTCTCAGTCACTGGGCCACTACGTCCCCCATCAGTGGGTGGGGTGGGGCAGGCCGCTCACTCCCTCACATGGGGAGCCATTGGCACCCTAGGCTGGTGGCTCTTCTGGCTGCGCCAGACGAGGGAGCCGAGGGTGCAGGCTGCCACCATCTCACTGGCTGAGGATGCTGACCTAGGGAGGAGAGAGGGATAGGGCAGCATTAGACAGGCCGACTCCTCCCTCCCCCAACACAGAGAGGGGCCCAAATCCAGGTTTGGAATTCCCTGAATTGCAGGGTGACCTTTGGGCCAGTCCCTGCCCTCCTGGGCCTCAGTTTCCCCATCTGTAAAATGGGTGCACTGACAGTCCTCCCTTAGGGTTATTGGGAGCAGAATTCTTAAGAACCTGCCCTGGGCATGCTCAGTAAGCAAGCTCTTCATCACCCGTTACAGATGGGGAAACTGAGGCTCAGGTTGGCCTTTGTAGGGCCACTCAGTGGGCCAGGAAGAAGCCAGGACTTAAACCGAGATCCGCCCAACTCCAAGGCAGCAGCCACATGGCCAGATAGTTATACCCAGAGTGGGTAGGGCGCAACGAGGGACACGTTAGCGTACTTTGGAAGCCCGGTGGAGGGGTCAGGCCAGCTGAGCAAGGGTATGGAAGGAGGTCCAGGGAGAGGCTCTGGCACGAGCAAAGGGACCTCCAGCTCTGCAGGCAGGTGGTGGTGGGGGGACCCGGGGGTTGGCTGGGGTAGGTGTTGGTGTCCCCAGCCTGGCTCAGTCTGGGACCCACACTAGGTGCAAAATGTGGAGGGAAGAGGGGCTGGGAAGAGCCACAGGGGACCTTAGCCTCAGGGTAGGACAAGGAGCCCAGGGAAGGCGGATGGACGGAGGGGAGGGCCGGTGCAGGAGCCCAGCCTGCGGAGGCAGAGACGGGCACAGACACCTTCCCAGCCCAACCCTGCAGGTTCAGGCCTCCCGCGAGGGACGGGGCCGGGGTGGGGTGTGCTTTTCTAGAGAGTGGGTCATCACGGAGGATAGGTGGGTGTGCTGGGCAGCGAGCAGTTGCTTGCCAAGAGCTCAGGGTGGCTGTAGGAAAGACACCACCTCAGGAGGGCCTCGAGTGCCAGGGGGAGCGTCTGGACTTCATTCCGGCTCCAGTAGGTGTCCAAGCAGGGAGCAGGGACTCCATATCCCAGGTGCCCCAACTTACCCACTCTCTGGCCCCTGTCGCCTCCATTCTACAGGTGGGGAAACTGAGGCCCGGAGAGGGGCTGCCCAGGAAACCAACCGCCTGGATCTGCCTGCCTGCCCGCCCCCGCTCCCGGTGCGCACACGTTTGCACACGCCCCGGTGTGCGCGCCCAGGCATCGGCGCTCCCCGAATGCAGGGGGGGCGGGGGGCGGGGCAGGCCTGGCGAGGGGCTCCGCGGGTGAAGGCAGGGCCTGCGCACTCACGCAGACGCGCACTCTGGCCTGCGTGGACCCGGCAGTCCCGCCAGGGGACCGGAAGTGGGGTCGACCCCCGACCCTCCTGCACCCCATTATGCCCCACGCAGTGCCTGGGCGCCCCTCATTGCTGATCGACGCCCCACTCGGGGCAGGGCCTCCCTGCATGCGCGGTGGCGGCCCCAGCCCCGTACTACCGCGGGGGGCCCCTCTCGGCCCCGACCGTCCCGGGCAGGCTGCGCCGCTGTCCAGCGGGGCCCGCGGCCTCTATCCCCGCGGCCCCCCCGATCCCGCGGGCCCGGTGCAGCCGGCGCTCGCGCTCCGCCTTCCACCCGGGCCGCACCCCCACATTTACGCGCACCCCCGCCCCTCTTCTCGCAACTGCCAGTCCGGACTCACCTGGTCGCGGCCGCCGCCGCCGCCGCCGCCGCCGCCGCCGCGGCCACCGTCACGCTGAGCCGAGCCCGCCCAGCGGCTCCACAGCGGCAGCCGTCGCCGCAGCCGCGGGATCCCCGCCTCCGCCACCGCCACGATTCCGAGCGGCCCAGCCCGCCCCCGGCGGAAATGCCCGAACGCATTCGGGCCGGGCGGGTGCGCCGAGGCCGGGGCGGAGCCTAGCGGTGGGGGGCGCCCGAGTGAGTCCGGAAATAGCCGAACAGAATCCCGCGGGACTAGCAGGCTGGCGAGCACCCTGAGACAGCCGAGCGTTTCCGGAAACAGCCGAGCACTGTCGGCTCGGGCAGCGCTCCGAGGCTGGGCTCGGCTGGGCTCGGCAGGCCTTAGAAACGCGCAAGCGATTCCGGAAATGGCCGAACAAGCAACAGCTGGACTGGGGAACAGAGGCTGAGCCCCGAGAGCGCGGAGCGTTTCTGGAAAGAACCGAGCGTGCGCAGTCGCAACTGGAAGCCTTGGGAGCTCAGACCGAGAGGCGACCGCCAGCTTCGGGAGGCTGCCAAGGCATGGACGGTTCCAGAGGGCAGAGGAGGCAAGCTAACGCTCAGGAAACAGGAAGGCGCTCGCCACAGAAAGCTGAACTTTTTAGGAGACGGCCGAGCAAGCCGAGATCCGAGGAAAAGCCAGAGTTCAAGGCGTTTCCATGGCAACCCAGAGCGTCCCGAAACAGGGAATGACCTCCGGGAGCAACTTGGCCCGCCGGAGCCCAGATGCCGAAGGTTGTTTCCGGAAATAGCCGAAGACGCTCGGAGACTGGGACATGGCCAAGGACGTTTCTGAGACTGCGCAAAGCCCCGGAAGTAACGGAACGCGCTTGGACTGAGCGGGGCTCGGTTCGGTCGGTGGCTAAGTTTTACGGCACAGCCCAACCAAAGACCAGGATAGCATGGACACAACGATGACTTATTTGTTATTAACATAGCTCGGGGCCCCAGACGGGTGTCTGGATGAAGCTTTTAAGGGCAGAGCTAGCAGTAGACCAGAACCAGAGAAGGCATCAGGGAGCATCTCAATGGCAAACTCCTACACAGCCCTCAAAACCCACTTGAAATGACTTTGAGCCACGGGTCTATCTCACCCCATTCCCTTCCCCACTCTCCCCTTACCTCTTTCTCAGCCCTCACAAATCCAGACATTGGATCTCATCTTTGTAAATACGAGCTTTTATTCACTGCCAGCTCCGGGATGGAAGGACAGGGCAAGTCATGCACAGCCTAGGTCTACCCTCCAACACCAGGCGGTGCTGGGCAGGGGACTTGGAAAAGGATGCAGAGTGGGCTGTGGCGCTTGCAGAGCTCCCTTGCCACGTGGGGCAAAGCAGTCTCACCAGCCACCTCCAGGGTGCCTGTGTGTCAGACCGCAGTGCTGGGAAGACCTGGGGCTGGAGTCTGCTGTATCTGACACCAGACCCCGTATTCAAGCTCCCTTGATGACAATGCCCACAGCAGGGCCTGGCTGACATCCCCTTCTGTCACAGTTCTCCCCAGGTGATCGTGGGACAGGCCTTGCCCTCGCCAGGCCTTGCCTGGCTTGTCTGTAAAACGGAGGTGATGATGCCGCCTCCACAAGGCTGGCTGAGGGAGAAGCCACGAGTAAAAGCGCTTGGCACACAGTAGGTGCTGAATACACAGTCATTGGGATTAGTCTTGTAAACACAAGGAAACTGAGGCACAGAGTGGGAAAGCCATTTTCCCAGAGCCACACAGTGAAGCTGAAATTCAAACTCAGGCTGCAAGGGGGTTTCTCACTCACCCCAGAGAGACTCTGACACATCGAGGGAACCCCCCAGAGAGTGTTTCAGACACAGCCTGGTCAAGAGCTCATCTGGTGGGCCTCAAACACATGGATTCTTGTCCAGGGTGGACACTCTTCTCCTGCTTTGGCAGTGCCCTGTGAGGCCTGGGCCTCCTGGGGCATCAGTACCCACTTGTGGAGTGGATGACCCCTCTGCTTAGATCTGGTGAACACCTATTCATCCATCAAAGCCCCACCTCCCACACCCTCTCCTCCAGGATGAAGCCTGCAGGATTGGAGGCAGACTCGATAGAGCAAGGCCAGCCTAGGGATGGCAGCTGTGATAGTGGGAAGTGGCCTTGGGGGAGGGGAATTGTTTATGGACTCTCCAAGTCACATCCATGCTGGGCCCACACAGGTAAGCTCGGCCTCATACCCTCACACTCGGGGGGGTGTTGGGTCGGGGATGGGATCAGGTAACACGAAAAACTTAAAAAGTACAGAAAAGCTAGAAAACACAAACACATATGACTTGTCCAAAGTGCTTCCTTCTCAGCCCAGAGGGCAGGGTCTGCAAACGGGGTCCCAGGTGCCTGGGGCAAGCCGCCTTCCCAGGGGCAGCTCAGTCCGGCTGTTGCTTGTAAAAAGTAATAAATTAGTTGCAGGGATTTGCTACTATTTACAATGCCACCCTCGTCCCCCATTCCTGCCCCTTCGGCCCCCAGATCGACATCGGAACACGAGGGAGGTGCTGTCTCCGCTTTCCACCAAGGACAGAGATGGCTTCGTGCCTTCCGGGTGTCCTATGCTTGTGGCTCAGTCTCCATCAAGTGTGACTTTACGAAAAAACATTGCACAAAAAACACGCGACTTTGAGGCCAGGGAGAGACCAGGTGGGGAGGAATCAGTCTTTTCCGGTGGGTCCAAGGGCTGCCGGCACAACTTCGGCGCCCTCCACGGCGATCTGTGGCACTGAGGCAGGTGGCCCGGTGGCCTCCTCGAGCGGCTCGTCGAAGCTCACCTCTTGCACAGCCTCCTGCTTCTTGAAGGAGTCTCGGCGCTCGGACAGGTGCAGCCGCCGCATGACCACCAGCTCGGCGTCCGGCCCGCGGCCGCGGCGCCCCGGCTCCCCGTCCAGCCGCTCACCTGTGCCCAGCTTGTCAGCCGACTGACCCCGGCGCAGCCGTGGGGAACGGGTGGGTGCGGGTGGGTGTCCAGGCAGGGGCGAGGGCGAGCGGGGAGGGGGCGCAGAGACAGGCGGGCAGGCCAATGGGGAGGGCGGGATGCTGCTGGTGGACTTGCGGCGGCCAGCCTTGGGGCGAGGCGGCCCGAGCTTGGAGGCCAGGCCGTGCAGGGAGCTGGGGCGTGTGTGGCCAGCGGCGGCCGGAGAGGCAGGGCTGCTGGAGCTTGGGGATGCACTGGGTGGGGATGTGGTGTCTGTGGGTGACAGGTACGGGTGAGTGCTACTGGCCTCACCCAGCACAGAGGCGGGGCCCTGGGACTGACCGAACCTGCTGAAGTCCCACATCCTTTCCTGTGGTCACCTGTGCTTGGCTTTTCTGCCTCCTGCCCAGGGCTGTTGCCTTGGCTTAGATCTGGTGAACCCCTACTCATCCATCAAAGCCCCAGCTCCTATGCCCCATCCTCTAGGAAGCCTTACCTGCCTTCCCTCTGAATTGCCCTAGCCTATCCCTTTCTCTAGCTTGACCGTAACCCCGTGGCTGGCTGTCTCTTGCAGAATGGGGACCCTTGGGGTCAGGTCAAATCACCATCCTTTCCTGTCCCAGAATGATCTCTCCGAGGTTCAAACCATGCCCTCCCTCATACACCCTCCATGGCTCCCTAATGCCCCCAAATTTAAGCCCAGCTCTGGCCTGATCCATTCCTCAAAGCCCACCAGCCCCTTTCTCAGCTTCCATGCCCCTCCTGTCTCGCCGAGTTTGCTCACCACGTTCCCACTGCTGGGCACGCCCTTCCCTGCCCCTGCACCTCTCTCTGACCAGCCCTGGTTGCCTTTCAGACTCCAGGGGGCCGGGAAGGCCCTTACAGTCACCTCTGCTCCTACATCGAGTCATTCCACCCTCCACCCTCCGCATCCCCGCCAGCCCTTACTCCCAGGGTGGCCCGGGGCCTGCACCCACCTGCTGGGGCCTCGGGCGCTGGGCTGCGGCAGGGCGTGGTGGGGCTGGCCGAGAGGCTGTGGGTGGGCGAGCCGGGGAGGCTCTCGCTGGACGACAGCGAGTGGTGCAGGCCGGAGGAGAAGCTGCGGCTGGCGTGCAGCACGGACGACTGCTTGGAGATCTTCTTGAAGAGCGACTTCCGCCTCGGGTAAGAACACCAAGCCGGTTCCGGTCTCCGCCCCGCGCGCGCGTCCTGCCAGCCCCGCACCCTGGCCACCGGCCGCGGCTGCTCACCGGTCCTGGGTCTCGCGCCGGCGGCTGCGCTTGCTCCTGCGCGCCATGCGGCCCTTGGCCACGTTCTTGCGCGCGGGGCCCACCTTGATGGACGTGTTCTCCAGGGCCGTGGTCCGCAGCGATATCTTGTTGCCGCTCTGCGGGAGGGAGGGCGCGGTCGCCGACGTGCCTCCCGCGGACCGGCCCCTTCACTCTGGGACCAGCGGGGACCCACCACCCGGCCGCGGGACCAGGCGCTGGGGCCGCGGGGGCGCCGGGCGGGTGGGGAGGCCGCACCTTCAGCAGCAGCTCGACCACGTCCATGTGCACCAGCCCCAGCACCGACTCGCCGTTGATGTGGGTGATGAGGTCGCCGGCGCGCAGGCCCGCCTCCTGGGCCGGGCTTCCCTCCTCCACGCTCTGCGGGCGGCGCGAGGGGCGTGCTGAGTCACAGGCCTGGGCCCACGTCTGGAGACCCCCTGCCCCGCTGGGTCGGCTTTGGGACCCCGGCAAGTTGCTGCCTCTCGTGCCTGACCTTGGGGGCCGTTTAGGGAGCGCAGTGGGGAGGGGACAGGCCTCGAGGGGGCGCTGACACCCTGGCGCTGGGGGAGGGACGATTAGGTACCCGGTGTGCCCCTGCATGGAGCTGGGAACTTAACGGCCGCTCAGGGTCTCTGTCTGTCTGTCCATCCCTGTCTCTCACCGACCTCCTCCCCGACAACTGACACCCGGACCAAGAGGAACCACATGGCCCCGGCTCTGCCCTCCCACCCCAGCCAGGCCCTGAAAGGCAGCTCCGAGAAGGGACTTGCCTGGGCAGAGCCAAACTCGAACTCAGGTCCCTGTGTTCCCACTCGGCGGCACTCACCCAGACGACGTGGTGCACAGTGTAGACGTCGCTGTCTCCCATGTAGACGCGGATGGCCCGCAAGCTGAAGCCGTACTTCTTGCCTGAGCTGTGGATGACGATGGGGGGCCGCAGGCTGCTGCACACGGGGGATGGGTCCCGGCTCGGGGAGGAGTCGCGGGACGACGGGTTCGAGGACAGTGAGCGTGGGGACAGGGGGCTCATGAGGGGGCCGCCACTGCCGTCATCTGCAAGGGGTCAGGGAGGGGCTGGCGCACTCCCTCACAGGGGACCCCACCGGGTGCCATTCTCTCCACCACAGTGACCACCCTGGCCGCTCTGCAGCGGCCCCAAAACCCTCTCCCGGGCGCGCTGCTGCCCCGGCTCGGCCCCCACCCTGTTGGTTAAAACAGACATGGACACACAAGTAAAAACCCAGACCGGGCCTCGGGTGTTACCTGCCGTGATGATTAGGGACAGGGCAGAGACGGAGGCCGACTTGGGCACGCGGCCCCCACCGCTACCACCGCCGCCACCACCAGAGGAGGCCCTGGACTTCTCAGGGGCAGGGTCTCTCGGGGCCCCAAGGCGGCGGCCCCGGCTGGCATCCAGGGCCCGAGGCGTGGAGTGCCGGGCGCCGGTGCTGTTACTTCGCAGGCGGGAATGGCTGAGGGCAGCTGTGTCGGCTAGCGGGGCAGTGGAGTCAGCCCGGCGCCCTCCGCCTCGCCACTCGGCCCCTCCACCCAAGGCCCTTCCTCCCTAGTCAGTGCGCAGTCCAGCCTCCTGGCCTTCGTTCATGCAGTTCCCTCTTCTTGCACACCCTTCCCGAATCGTTCTCTATGCAACGCTCCACTCTTCAAGTCTCCTCCTCCAGGAAGCCTTCCCCTACACCCTACACCCAGTTGAACCCCTGGCTTACCCTCTTGGGAGCTAGAGGTCCCATCCTGGCCCTATGAAGCTGGAGTTGCTATGGGCTCCTGAGGGGACCTGAGGCCTTTCTGGGGCCCTGGCTTCTCCTATCTTAAAGCTTTAGTTAGTGATGGAGAAGTCCTACTCATCCTTGAAAACCCGTCTCAAATAGCCCATTCTCTGAAACTTTCCATGACTCTATCCCTCTTACTTTAGGCCCTACTTACCAGAAAGGCTAGAGGGCTTTGGCGTCACTGGGGTGGCCACTGGGGGTGGGTCAGGCTCCCCCAGAATGAAGACAGGCCTCTTGGGTCCCACCCCCTCATCCTCTGACGAGAAGGCAAACTTGGGCATGGTGTCCAGGCTGATGGTGGTATTCAGGAGGGACGGGCTGGGGCCCCGTTCAGGCTGGGACAAAGATGAGTGACACGAGGAACCAGAGGACGTCGAGGACCTCAGCCTGCAGGGAGGATGAGCCTGTGTCACACCTGCCAGGCACCTGCACCCCAGGGTAACCAGTCACCCGTCATGGCCACATCTTAACTCTAGGCCTGGAATTGGGGGCAATTTCCAAACACGGGATGAGTCCCCTTGGTCTGCGCCATCCTCTTATGTCTACCTGGAGACCTCCTATTCAACTTCTAAAACTCAGCTTTCAACACCCACCCTCTACCAGACATTGATTGTTTCTCTTGGTTCTGGGCTTTGAAGGATGCACAGGAGAGTGTTAGCACAGGGCATTCTGGCCAGAAAGAACAGTGCAAGCAAGAGCCTCGCAGTGTGATGGGGCACAGGTGCTTTGTGTCAGGCATGGCTAGGAATGCAAAGCCAAAGGGATGAAGGTTGTCAGGGGGCCGACACCCTGGCCAATGTGTTCGACCCATGTTCAACCCTTTTCTACTGGGCCACTGGGAAGCTCCCTCACCATCAAATTCTGTCTCCAACTCCCAGCAGGCTTGGACACTGGATCTGCCTACACCTCCCCGGCCCACCTACCGGATGTCAGCGCTCAGCCTGCGGCGATAATCCACCTCGATGTTGTGCTCCCAGCCTTCCTCCCGGTCCTCACTGAAGCTCCTTTCAGCGAAGGTAGGAGTGGGCTGGACGGCCAGGAACTCAGAGCTGCTATAGACCTGGGAGGCAATAAAAAATCACAGTAACAACGAAGGTGGCGGGCAGTCGCACCTGGGCTGGACGGTGGGCTCAGTCGAGCACTTTGGTATGAATCACTTCCTTGAATTCTTACTCACTGCATCCCTGAAGAGAGCAGAGTCTGGGGCCCATTGTACAGATTGAAAAACTGAGGCTCAAAGGGCCCTGGCTACCAACGGGGCCACAGCTAGAGTTTCTACTGCCGACCGGAGAGCCCTCTCCGGGGCCCAGGCCCACGGCAGAGCGCAGGGGCTTCTGAGCAACTCGCGAGCAAAGGTAGGAGCCGGCGAAGCCTGCGAGCCTGTGGCATGACAGCCAGCGCGGCAGCTCTGTTCGCAGTCACCGTGGGCGGAGCCGCCTCCGCGTCCACCGAGGATGGGGGCGCCAACAGTGGCACATCCGTGCAGCGGAGTATCACTCGACCATAAAAAGAAATGGCACGCTCGCTGCCACATGCCACGGGGTGGCTGGGCCCCAGTGCGCCGTGCTGAGTGACAGGAGCCAGACGCAATTCTCTTCGTAAAAACGTCCATAACAGAAACCCATGGGGTGGGCCGGGGGAGTGGTGGGGAGTGACTGCCAGCGGGCGCAAAGTCTCTTTCTGGGGGAAGCGAATGTTCTGGAACCACGCAGAAGTGGTGGCTGCTCAGCATCGCGAATGTGCTCAGTGCCCCTGAGCTGTACGCTTCAGAACGGCCGAAACGGTGTGTTTTGCTGTATGTATTTTATAACACCGGGGAAAAACCGCACGGGAAAACAAGCGGACCCTTCGCGGTGCTCCGAGTGCTAGCCGCACCCGGGCGGGGCTCACCTTGCTGAACCGGTGGGAGCAGGACGAGAACTGGGGGATCTCCGTGGACGACTCCTCGTCGTTGGTCTCGTCCTCCTCGGAGCCCAGGTGGCGGTAACGCTCCGAACGCGCTGTGGGAGGGACAGGCATGTGCAGCCCACCTGACGCCCAGAGGTGGCCTTGAGGACTGCATGGCAGCACGATGGGGGTGCGGCCAGGGCAAGGGCCGCGAGGTGGGGCGATGCCTGGTGTGTTTAGGGACCACAGGAGGCAGAGTAGGTATCTGGGAATAAATCCCAGCTGTGTCCCCAAAAGCCGAGGGACCGTGGGCGGGGGTCATTCTTGTCTCTGAGCTTCAGCAAATGCCTGAAAAGGGTCACACAGAATTAGGTACAACTACGCATCTCAAATGTAAAGGATGTTCCTCATCTTACAGAAAAGGAAACAGAAGCTCAGAGAAGACCTCCAGTGTGCAGCAAGTTTTGGAGGAGGCACTAGAACGCCACGGGCCTGACCCCCCAGCGGGGACAGAGTGGGTCATGGGAGCCCACCTACAGCAGCCCTGCCAGGACCCCTCCACAAAAGCTGAGCGGGGCGGCCCAAACACTCCTGTGTGACGGTCCAGGGCCCGTGCCTGGTCAGGGCTGGGCGACCCGGAGGCTGAATCTGCTGGGGAGCCCCAGGTGAGGGTCTGCCATATTCACTGCCTCGGTTTCCCCTTCTGAAACCTGAGGGATGCTGCAGCCTCCTGACCCCAGACGCACAGGAAATCCCAGCGGAGGACAGTGGCCAGACATGCCCTCGATTCTTGAACAGCTCAGGAAGTCGGAAGCTCCTAGACCTCGGGCGAGGTGCCAGGCGTGGGCGGAGCCCCTGGCAGACAGCCCCTCACCCCCAGGGACTGTGGGACGGCAAAGCCTGCCCCCAAGATGACCCCTCCGCCCCCTCTTGCCACCAGCTTACTGTCGAAGTAGCTGGTGTCGTCCTCGGCCTCCAGCTGGGGCACGAACTCCGCCTTGTGTCGCAGAAGCCCTGCCCAGTCAAGGGCCAGGAAGAAGGGGTGCTGCTTCACCTCGTGGGTGCCACCTGCGGACACGCTCAGCTGAGCCCTGTGGGTCCCCACCCTGCCCCCCAAAGATGCCACCACCACCCACACGGGGTGGGGCCCACACAGAACCGCAATCAGCTGCCACACAGGCACCAGGAGAGTGGACCGAGCTGAGGCCCAGACCCAGCCCGGCCAGGTCCCCGGGGCTGCTCTCCCACTGCTGTACGCGGGGACCAACTGCGGGGAGAAGCCCCAGGGCCTCGGGCGGCTTCCTTCCCGGGCCTGTTGCACGTGTTTCTATTCCACAGGGCAGAAGGTGGCTGTTCCCTAACCTAAGCCCCACCATCTTCTCTCGTGGTGAAGCCTCAGACATGAACTTGACCCCTAGTGGCTACATAATGCGTGGCCGCATGAGTCTCAAACAGTCCCTTAGCTATTTACCAGGCAGCCAGAAAACTGGGAGGGTGGGATCCTCTGGGCTGGCCTTTGAGTACCTCAGCACATAGCCCTTCACGACTTCACAGGTTCATGCCATTACTCAGACTTACCCAGCCTCGGCAACCCCTGTGAGCACCAGACCTAGCTATCTGCCATTCCTTCAAGGTTTTGTGCTAGTCCTGCTGAACTCCTATGCATCCTTCAAAACCTCAGCTCCAAGCCCCCTCCTCCATGTAGCTTCCCAAGTAGAACTCTTGTCTACGTCAGGGCCTATCCCTCTCTCTATTCCCTGGGACCCAGGGTCAGAGAAGCCACCCACCTGGGTCCCACCCACACCTACATACCAGTCCCGAGTCGGTCCAGTGGGCTCTGCCGGAGCAGCCTGGTGATGAGGTCCTGGGCGTCAGCCGGAAGGGCCTCGTCTCCCTCTGGCCACATGATCTCATCTAAAATGAGGAGTGAGGAGGCAGGCGAAGCCCTTTCTAGCACCTTCCGTCACCACCCCTCACTCACTCCTGTTGGCCTCATCTGCTCCCTCGACACTGCAGGCTCCCACCTCGCAGCCTCTGCCCGGGCTGTGCCCTCTGCCCAGGGCACCTTCCCGCCTCCATCTCTGCGGATCCCCTCGCTCCTGCGGGTCTCTGCCCACCTGTCCCCTCAGTGGGGCCTCCACGCCTGTCAATACAGCCACCCTCGCCACTCGCCCCCAGCACCCGACCCCTCCTCTTCCTGCTGCTTCTCTCCCCAACTCGGAGAGCAAACCAGGGAACCAGGGAACCGCACGCGGAGCCCCAAGGGGCACTGAGGCAACGTACCGCTGACCACCTGCCCGAACAGCTCCTCGGGGGTGTCTCCAAAGAAAGGCACGCAGCCCACCAGGAACTCGTAGAGGATGACACCCATGGCCCACCAGTCCACCGGCTTCCCGTAGCCTTGGCGGAAGATGACCTCAGGGGCAATGTATTCTGGAGTTCCGCACACCTACACCAGGTGGAATGGGGAAACTGAGGCCAGCCCCCCCCCGCGCCGGGAGAGACCCCAGGAGAGATGGGGAGGCCAGGGCCAGCCTGGGAGTAAGGGGTGGGTGGAATTATAAAGACCCCAACATCCAGGGGGTTCAGGCTTCTACACACCCAGGGCCACCCACCTGCTTGTCCACAAACTCCCGGGCGTCCTTCTCGATGTGGCCCTCGTAGAGGTTGGTAGCCATGCTCATAAGCCCAATCTTGGACAGGCCAAAGTCGGTCAGTTTGATGTGGCCAAGCGAGGTGATGAGCAGGCTGTGGGCAGGTGGAGGCGCTCACTCAGGGCTGGGGAGCCAGAGGGCCTGGCCGCTCCTGCCACCCTGACCTTGACTCCACCAAGCCAGGCCAAGGTCCGGCCAGGGCAGCCTGACCCTACCCTAAGAGGGGATCAGAAAGCACTGCCTGGCCAGGCGCGGTGGCTCACGCCTATAACCCTAGTACCCTGGGAGGCCGCGGAGGGAGGATCGCTTGAGGCCAGGAGTTTGAGACCAGCTTGAGCAAGAGTGAAACCCCGTCTCTACTAAAAATGGAAAAATCAGCCGGGTGCAATGGTGTGCGCCTGTAGTCCCAGCTACTCGGGAGGCTGAGGCAGGAGGATTGCTCGAGCCCAGGAGTTTGAAGTTGCAGTGAGCTGTGATGACGCCTCTGCACTCTACCTGGGGTGACAGAGCGAGACTCTGTCTCAAAAAAAGAGGAAAGAAAGCGCTGTCCGTGCGCAGCCACGTTGCCAAGAGAGCCAGCCAGTCTAAGGCGGTATTACGAAGCAGACCTCTCTGTGCCTTGACTGGGTGCATCTGGCGTCGCTGCTGAGCACCTACTCTAGACTCTGCTGCTCAAAGATCCATTTCCCCAGACCCAGCTCCCACCCAGGTGTGCCCTGACACGTCGCTTCGTGGCACCTGCAGGCTGTATCCACAGTGCACTTTTGTCCGTGCATCCATTACCTCAACAAACCCAGCAGTTTGCAAGCACCTATTGTTTACACCCCTGTTGAGAAAGGAACATATCTTGAGCACTTGCTGTATACAGAAGTATTTCTGTGCACCTTTTAAATGCATCCATTTTTTAAAAACTTATGCACATAGCTGGGCGCAGTAACATGGCACCTCTAGTCTCAGCTACTCAGGAGACTGAGACCAGAGGATCGCTTGAGCCCAGCAGTTTGAGTCCAGCCTGGGCAACACAGCAAGACCCTGTCTCTAAGAAAAAAAAAATTGAAAATGGTACACATACTGTACACTGCTGGTTGATTTTTCCTATGAACTTAAGTGTACAAATGTTTTGTTACGCAATACAATCGGAGGCACCGGCTTTATAAAGTCACATTTCTGTGTACCTCCTGAGTACATCTGCCACACAAAAATGAATTCCTGGAGAATTCACTATGCATAGCCATTGTTTAAAGAACCATTTATTTAGCATCTACTGTTTACCTCAGCTCTGTAAAGAAACAATTCTGTATACCTAACATGCATATCCACCTTTTTTTTTTTTTAAAGCAATGTTTCTTGAGCAACTACTGTGTACACAGGCTGGTGTAGCTACCAGGTGCAGCCAGCAACTTCCAAACCCAGGCCTTCCTTGTAGCAGGCCTGGGGCCTTCCACTAGTAACACCATCAGTATTTCCTGGGCTCCTACGGGGCTTGCCACTGTCTAAAACACATTCAGCCGGTAGTCCCAGCGACTTGGGAGGCTGAGGCAGAAGGATTGCTCGAGCCCAGGCTGCAGGGAGCTATGATAATGTCACTGCACTCCAGCCTGGGCGACAGAGCAAGACCCTATCTCTAAAAAAAATGATAATAAAATAATAAAAAATAAAAAACATTTATTTCTTGAACACTGACTAAATCTGCTATTGAACATTTTTTTTCCTTTTTACAAACAAAATGATACTATGCCTGGGATTTGCTTCAAATCGTCCAGTGGGGAGGGGCAGCAAGCGGGGGAGGGGGAAACGGCCTGGCCAAGCGCTGGTCGCTAGGGCGTCTCAGTTGACGGCACAGGGCGTGGGCAGGGGCCTGTGCCCTTCCGCTGTGGCTTGAACGGTGCTCTCCAAAGCTCGCATGTTGCTGTCCTAGCCCCAGGACTTCAGGCCTCTGTGATCCTATTTGGAAATAGGGTCACTGTAGAGGTCTGACTTAGTGTGAGATCATGCCGGAGCGGGGTGGCTCCTCGTCCACTGTGACTGTGTCCTGAGGAAAAAGGGAATTTGGACACAGACACACACAGGGAAGCTATCAGGTGACGGCTAGAGTCCCACTGCCACCAGCCACGAACCGCCAGGGGCTCGGAGAGGCCTGGAACAGACCCTCCCTGGCACCTTCAGAGGGAGCCCGGGTCTGCACACACCTTGAGCTTGCACTTTGAGCTTCCAGAACCGTGAAAGAGTACATTTCTGCTGTTTGAGCCACTCGGTGTGTGGCACTTTTCACAGCAGCTCTAGCAAACTAATACACCTTCCTCCTGACTTCTGGGTGCATCTGAGATTTTCCAAAGGGAAAAGAAAAACCTATTTTTCTCAAGCACCTACTGGGGGCATCTATTCCTTGCTGAATTGCCCAGGGCTGGGCACCTTCCTGCCCCCTCTTGCAGACGAGTGTCCTGAGCTCGAGAGGGGCAGCATTGCCTTGGGGTCTGACCCAAGACACTCAGAAGGTCCCATCCTTGTTCCCTGGATCCCAACCCACCCCACCCCAAGATGATCCCCAAAGGCCACATGGTCATAGATCTCTGTACCTACCTCTGTGAAAAGTGCCCTGGTCCCTGGCACGCCTAGATGCTCAATGCATGCTAACCACAAAATCAAACAGTTTGAGTGCTCTCGGCCTGGCACGCAGTCATTGCGTGATAGCTGTTGGCTCTGCACACCTTGTACACAGCTGATGCCCAATAAATACACACCAACCAATAAACTGTGATATAGAAACCCAGCGGGGAGCTCGCCGGGAGGCCTGAGATTAGAGCCCCCAGGCCTCTGCCTGGGCTGTGCCCTCCTGGGACACTGTCCCTCCTCACCCGGCCCTCTCCCAAGAAGTTGTTCATACTTGTCTCTGGGTTCCCTAGAGGATCCAGCACAGGCCCAGGTATACAGCAGGGGCCAAATACATGTCTGTTTTCTAAGCCACTTGCAAACTGCAAAATGCCCGACAACACGCAAGGCTCTTAACACTTATGTTCACATCTCCGCACAGCGGGCATCTGAGAACCGTGCAGTCCTCGCCTTGTATCCAGGGGGCACTCAATAAATGGGCAACCCCCTCTTCTGTACACAGCAGGTGCTCATCGAATGCAGGGGTGAGTGCTTTGAAAATCATAAAGGGGTTACAAAGCAGGTAGCCCCGTGTCTCCCAGTCACCCATGGAGGATCTGGCATGCAGTAGGGGCTTATTCGATGTGTCCTAAGGCTCTCAATCAACACGTTCCCTTCCTTTCCTGCCTGTACTAACACACAGCAGGCGCTCAAGACGTGCAGTCATTTCCTTCACATACAAGGTCTTGCAGAGCGTGGGACACTATTCCCTGTATGTAGCCGGTGCCTCCTAAGTGCACGTTCTCCCCCTCTGTGCAGCAGCAGCCGAGCGCACGGCCCTGCCCCGCCCGCCGCAGAGGGTCTGTGCATCTTGAGTGCACGTCCCTCCCCCCGGCCGGCATGGCTGCCTCCGGCATCGAGGACATGCCTAACGAGTGCCTGCTCTCCTCTCCGCCGCACACCCGGGTGTTCGGCACGTGCGCGCTCCCCGCCTTCCTGCCGGGCGCTCCCGGGCCCGCCCGGAGGCCCCGCCCCATCCGCCCCAGCCCCGCCCTCCCCGGGCCCGCCGTGCCGGCTCACTTGTCCGGCTTGAGGTCGCGGTGCACGATGCCGTAGTTGTGCAGGTACTCGAGCGCCAGCACCGTCTCGGCGAAGTACATGCGGGCCATGTCCACGGGCAGCGGGCCCATGTTCTTCAAGAGCGTGGCGCAGTCACCGCCTGGGAGAGGGGCGGCCGTGGTCACAGCCAGGGGAGGTCTCCGCCCATCGGTCCCCCTGCCGAGGATGTCCCTCCCTCCCTTACCCCCCAGGCTCCCATCTGCAGTCCTGGCTGGGCGCCCCCAGCCCTGAACCCCCGTGCCTGGGCCCCCTGCCCCCAGCTGGAGTTCCTCAGGGTTCCCCAGCCAGGCTGGGGCTCCACGAGAACACAGCAGATCTCAGTTTGGTCCGAGGAGGGACCTTCTCCCAGGCACGGGTGGCCTGCAAGCCCCCATGACTGTACCTTCCACATACTCCATGACCATGCACAGGTGGCGGCGCGTCTCGAAGGAGCAGAACATGCCGACCACGAAGGGGTTCTCGGCGAAGGTGAGGATGTCGCGCTCCACGAACACCTGCTGGATCTGGTTGCGCAGCATCAGGTTCTGCTTGTTGATCTTCTTGATGGCGAAGCGCTGCCGGCTGTCGCGGTGCCGCACCAGGTAGACGGCCCTGCGGGGCGGGGAGCTCGCTGGGAGGCCTCTGCCTGGGCTGTGCCCTCCTGGGACACCGTTCCTCCTCACCCGGCCCTCTCCCCAAGCGGCCACCACCATCCCCTAGTGTCACATAAATGAGCCGAAAATGGCCCCGTGTATTGGCCTCTGGGTTGTGTATTTCTTCACAGCAGGCTGAGAGCCTAGGCTCAAAAGCCTCCGGCCACCAAACTCATGGGTCTCCCTGGCTGCACGTTCCGTGGCAAATGAGCCTTGACGAGGTGGAGTTGACCAAAGGGCTGCCTAGGCCTCAGCCACCCCCTCGGGCAGCTGAGAAATGGGTCCACGCACGATTGAAGACTCACCCATAGGCCCCGTTGCTAATGAGTTTGATGGTTTCGAAGTCGCTCTCACACGGCTTTCTCCGTGACTGGCCAACCAGGGCACGGCTCTGGGGGCACAGGAAGAGCTCAGGGTCCTGCCCCTGCAGAGCCGGCCAGGCTCCTCCTGCCCTCACACGCAAACGCCGCATCTTCCCCTGTCCGAACTTCTCCAGCTCAGCTTCCGGGTTTCTGAGCTTTTCGCTCAAGCTGTGCCCGCCTCCCAGCAAACTCCTACACATCCTTCAAAACATGCCTCTCCAGTGCCCCCTCCGGCACTGCCCTGCCCAACCTCCAAAGCGAGGCAGTCCCACTTGGCACTGCCTTCCCCCCAAAGCCACAGGTGTTTATTAAGTTCCTACTGCATGCAAAACCTCAGCAAGCCCAGCCCTCCCCGTGGCCGCCTGGTCCACCCTAGAAAGAACAAGATAGGTGGGGCCCCAACGCTCTGTGACTTACCTCTGGGGACTCAGGAGCTGGGGGCTGTCCTTCGTCAAGGTGACTCAGTGGCACCATCTCTGCAAGACAAGGGGAGAGCCTCGCAAGGGGCCTCCAGGCCTCCCCTTCATCATCCAGCAACTTCTCAAGGACCCGGGGGGGCCTGTCCTGGGCCGAGAATGTAGCATCTCCCCTGCCCGGCTCCCACGCTGCTGTCCTGGAGCCCAGTGCAGGAGGCTAGACTAAGCAACCACTGAGGAAGCTTCTAGAAGGGCCACTGGTCTCCAGGCATCCCAGCCATCTTGAGGTGGCATTTGGGGATACCAGCAGCCACCACTTGACCCCGAGAATCTGCGGCATGTCCAGCAGGCGGCCAAGGGCAGGGCCACAGGGAGACGCAGGGCAGCCTGGTGGCTCTGGAGTCACACGGGCTGAGGTTCGAAGCCCGGCCCCCTCCCCGGCTCACCCTCGAGGGGGTCCTTGGCCAGGCCCAGCTGCCCGATGATGTACTGCGGCAGGTCCGTCTTGATGCCGTGGCCCTCCCGGGCCTGGCCCTCGGCCGCCTCCAACAGGTGGTAAAACTCCTCAGGGTCAAACTCCTGGGGGCGCGAGGGGCTCTGGTCGGCCGGAGCCTGGTCCCACCTCCACGCCTCTGCACCCACCACCCCTCTGCCCGGGGCGCCCTCGCCACTAGCCGCAGCCCCTCCCCGGGTCCCGGCTGCTGCACCTTCCTGGGGGAAGCCCACCCAACCTGGTGGCACCCGTGTCCTTCTCAAAGCACCCCCGTGCGGGAACTGTCGTCTGCTTGGTGTCAGCCGCGCCGGGACTCCGCGCAGCCAGTGCGTGAAAGGAACTCACCAGACACTCGAGGAGCCGCGCAGGCCGCGCAATGATGATGAGCAGTTTCCGGACGAGCTGGACGATGAAGCCGACTTCCTCGCTGTCTGAGCGCTCGTGTGCCTGGGGGACGTGGGCGGCGGCATCACCCACAGGCCCCCGGCCCCAGCCCACCGGGGACACCCCGACCCTGCCCCACACGCCCACACACGTCCTGCAGAAGCCGCTCCAGCTTCTCCTGCATCTCCAGGAAGTAGCGGGAGGTGACGAGGGCCTCGCCTGACTTGGCCAGGCAGTCTCGGGCCAGCTCGGTGATCTGGTGGTGGATAAAGCCCAGGACGCCGTCGGCCAGAGCCAGCCGGGCCCCGGGCGCGTAGGCCGCCAGGAACTCCTGCAGACGGTCCTCCATCTGCGCTGTGGCCTGGGCAGGGCGACAGGGGGCAACCGGGTCAGAGGGCGGGGCTGGAGGGTGACAGGCGCAGATGGGGGCAGGAAGAGGCAACGTCAGGGGAGAGGGGATGGGGCGGCAGGCAGGGGAATGGCGTCCTTCGATGGAGGGCTCTGGGGCAGGGAAAGACAGACGCGGACAGATAGGAGGGGACGCAACCAGGAAGGCAGAGTGCCGTGGAGGGACAGCAACGTGCGGGGACCGGGCCGGCCGCCAGGCACCGCGCACCTTGGGGAACCGCTCCCGGTACACGTGATTCATCATGACGATCTCATTGTCGAAGGTCCCTGACGTGCGTCCCGGGCTGAAAGGGGTGGTTGGTTGGTTGGTTGGTCTGAGACTGAGCCTTGAGAGGGGACTCTGCGGCACGAGGGTCAGAGGCCAGGCACGGGCAAGGTCGGGCAGTGTGGGTCTCTAAGCCAGCCCGGGGAGGGGCTGGGCCGGGGCCCCGAGGTCGAGGCCCACCTGAGGCTGCGGGAACGGGGCCGGAGGCGGGGTGAGCGGCCCCCGTCCTCATCAGCCACGCTCTCTGAGCTGCGGAAGTGCTTGGACAGGAAGTGCAGCTCGTCCGGCGTCGGCTGGAAGGGAAGCTGGTGGAGACGCTCCCGGGAGGATGAGCTCGACTGGCAGGCAGTGGGGAGGAATCAGAGCCATGAGCTCCTGGCCAACTCCACAGCCAGGACCCAGGCTGCCTGCTGGCCAACAGATGGTGACATTTTTTCTCCTGCCTGGCTCTTATGCATTCCTCAAAACCACAGCTCTGATGCCCCCTCCTCCAGGAAGCCCTCCTTGACTGCTCCCTTTGGCAGCCCTAAGTCCCCCTCTGGTCAGGCCTTGACCCCACAGGCTAGGGATATCTGGGGCCTCCAGGCTGGGGGCTCTTTGGGGCCAAGGCTGGGTCTTCTCAGACATTACATTTCCCAGAAGGGGGCAGCCAGGATGTTTGCTGACTGCACCACTACCTTGAAAGAAACCAAAGATGTGCCCCCAACCCCAACCCCGCGCCTGCCTGTCTGCCCGCTAAGTAGGGCTGTAGATACCGAGAGGGTGGAGCTGGGCGTGTTGGTTCCATAGCCGGAAGATGGGAGAGACGCGAGGGACCATCTTCTGCCGTCTGCCCTGGAGAGGGACAAGGACAGATGGAAGGAAGGCCCCGCCCCTGTGGTTTGTGGGGACCACAGGCAGACACCATGGTGAGCAGATTCTGGCCCCATTGGAGGAAGGACCTTCTGATAAAATGACCACAGAAACACAGTCTGACCACTGGGACTTCCGTGTGCTTTCTCTTCGTCCATCCTTCAGACACCTCCTCCAGGAAGCCTTCCCTGAGCCCAGCTGCCAGTGTGTCCTTTGTCAACGCCTCAACCTCTGAGTTGCAGCTGCTGGGGGACGCATTGGCTGCCCCCACCAAACTGAGGACTCCCCAAGGGCCAAGGGCCAGCTGCCCATTCGTGACCACGGCCCCCCAGCACAGGTCACGGCGCATAAAAGGTGCTCAATAAATGCTGTTGACTAAATAAGTGAAATGCAAGTATCTGGCACACAACAGGTACTGGTGAGCACTTGTTACGTGAATAAGTGAGTTTTTTAGTGAGTTAATGATTCTTGGACTTGGTGGTACCCCTGTTCTCCCGCTCCCCATGGGGAGGAAATTACCTGTCTGCGCGCGGGACGTGGCTGCAGAAGGCCGTGCATTTGCAGGGAAGGAGGCCAGAGGGAGAGGCCGCCACCATGCAGGGACCAGGGGAGAGGGGAAGGCAATGAGGAGCCACGCCCAGCCACCAAGCGCCCCTGCCCACCCCCGCCTGCTGCGCTGGCACCGTCCCCCAGAGCCGCCGCCACTCACCTCCGGGCAAAGGGGAAGTTGATGGCAGACACTGCCGAGAAGCCCCGAGGGCTGTCCAAGGGGCTGCTGCCTGCTGAGGAAGAGGCGGGGAAACTGAGTCAGGGGGGCAGAAACAGGACACAGTGCCCGCCTGCTCCTCCCACACTCACCTGTCGGGACAGACAGTGGTGACAGGGGCCGGGAAAGAGTCGGCGAGGGCGTTCCTACCACCAAACTCTTGCGGTTTCCACTGCGGCAGCTGCGAGGGGGAGGGGACAAGATCAGACGGCCAGCCCAGAGCACACGGGCAGGGGCTCTGGAGCAGGGTGGGGAGCGTGGCCATGACCACTCCCGCGCTGCCCACAGGTGGGCGCCCTGAAGCCTCACTTAGCCCGGCCTTCAAGGCCCAGCGCAGAGCCGCCACTGGTGAGTATTGCTGGTTGCTAGAACTACTGCCGGCGCGGCCATCAAGGGTGGCAGGAAGTGCTTCCAGCCTCGTGGTGGACACCGCACACGGCCAGGAGCCCATGGCCCAGGTTTTCAGGGTTCTCTGTTCCCAGTCCCATCCCACACCCCTGCCCGCGCTGTGGCCTCCGCCAGCAGGCCAGGCGGAGGGTGGACAGCCACCCTGGAGCCCACGGACGGCAGAGCCAGACTCCCACCGCGTCCTATGCACCGTTCCCGAGGCCACTGCCCCGACATCTCAGCACTCTCCTCCCCGCCAAGATCTCCCTAAAATGCCAGTCCGACCCTCCCAAAACCCCTGAAGGCAATGACCTCTTTCACAGCCCGGTCTGTCCCAGCCAACTTTTGCCCATACATTTCCGCCCCCCGCCCCCCCAGCTCTCTCCCGCCCGCCAGACCCCAGGCCCAGGCTGCGGGCACCCTGCCCGGCCAGCCTCCTCTTCCACCTGGGCCCTGGCCCAGCCCCCGCCTCGCCAGAGGGAAGTCGGGGCAACACCACCTCCAGAGCAGTCACCCGGCAACAGCAACAGCTCTTCTCACTCGACAAGCGACAAGCACATCAGCCCACACACCCGAGCCACCAACGCAGCACAGGAACCGCGCGGGGAGGGATACAAGGCCTCGGGGCCCCAGAGAGACAGGAATGGGGTCCCAGGCAGAAGGTTCAGTGCAGGCCAAGGCGTGGGAGAGCAGGATCCTCAAAGGGCACAGGTGACAAGGTGGGCAGGGAAGAGGGTCCCACCCAGCCTGTCCACGGCTCTATGTGTGGCTGCCTTCGAGCCTCAGTTTCCCCATCTGTATATCTTGAAGGATGAAACCCACACACAGTGCTCAGCTTTGGGCCCGGCGCGGGTACGTATGTCGTAGTCCTTCCTGCTCGATGCTCGCGGGGCCGGGCCCAGCGGGAGCACAGGCAGGGCTTGCTCAGTCAGTCGAGGCCCCGACAGTGCCAATCCCTACCAACCTCCAAGACAGAAGGGAGCAGCCGTATCCGCTTCCCAGACCGGGAAACTGAGGCCGCAGACATCAACAGCCACAGGGATCATGTCCCAGCCCGAGGCGCAGAAGCAAAAGTGAAACCCACAGGTTCCCGCATCGCTTCCTGCCACCCCCCCAACACACGCACACCCGCCAATCCCCACATCCCCTCGGCCCCTCACCTGGCTCCTCACCCCCGTGCTGCACCCCATAATTCTTGCTGAATCATTTGCCTCTTCCAACAGCACTTGGGAAAAACACCTGCTTGGCTTCCCTCCTCTCAGGCAAGGCCTTGAAAACAGCCAAATTTGAGCACTCAACAGAGAACTGGGGGCCATCTGTTTACTTCCTGAGCACCTCTTGAGGGCTGACAGCGTGCTTAACCCTCCCTGGAGGAGGCTCAGAACCTCAAGAAGTTGCCCTTCGATAGCCACCCCCTGGAATCCAGGACACAGCAGAGAATGAGAACATGGCAGAAAGTGGGATCCCAAGGCCAGTTTCCTGCACCCCATCCCTGTAGCGTCCATAAGCACTCTATGGCGCCCCAGGATCTTGGAGGTGGGGTCTAAGCCCTGTACTCAGCATTCAAGGTCCTTCAGCAGCTGATCCCACCGCCGAGACCCTGCCTGTGTTTCCTTCTGGGAATGCCCCAGCCCAGCACCAGTGAGAAACCCAAGCACAGAGAGGTTAAGGAACTGCCTGAGGTCACACAGCCTGGTTGTGGTTGAGCTGAAATTTGAACCCAGGCCCTGTCAAATCCACAGCGCTCACTCAGCATCTCTGCTTGTCAGAAGGGGAAACTGAGACTCCAACGGAGGCCAGGCATTGCCCGGGGTTCACCCCAGCCGTTCCGGATCCCGACACTCCACCCCAGCGCCAGACTCCTGCAGTAAATATTTGCTTTCTGAGCCATCATTTCCACGCAATGGGCTCCAGTGACAGAGCAGCCTCAGTTTTTCCAAGAAGCTCTTGCCTGGCTCGGCCCAGCCCTGGAGACCCGGGTTCAAATCCTGGCTCCGTCCCCCACCCCAGCTGCGACCCGGCGGACAGACACCCCAGTGCAGGGCGGGAGGAGCGAAGGGGGTGCCTGGGATCCCCGGGACGCCCCAATTCCGAGGTGACTCCCTCGTTCCTCCAGCCTCCGCGCGCGGCAGCGGTGCGGGCCCGCCACGCGGCCGGACGTGCTCTCGGCCACTCCGCGCCGCCGGCCGCCGGCTCGCGCCCTACCTCTTGGAGCGCTGCAGCAGCGCGCCCTTGGCCAGGCGGCTCCGACGGCCGGGAGCCGCCACCGCCGTCCAGCAGCTCGGGTCGGACATGCCGCGTCCCTTTGTGCCGCCACCCGAGGCCGGGACCGCGCGGCGGCGCAGCCGGCGGCAGCGGGGCGCGAACCCTCGCGGCCGGCACGGCCCGGGAGCCCCGCGGAGCCCGGCGGGGGGCGGGGGGCGGCGCGGGGAAGCGGCGCGGGAGCGAGGACGGAGCGCGCGCCCCCGAGCGCGGCCGCGAACTCGCGCAGGCGAGCGCGGAGGCGGGGCCTGGCGGGGGCGGAGCGAGCGACGCGGAAGCGAGGCTGTCGGGCCCGCGCGCGGGCGAGTAGGCGGGGCGTTGCCAGGGCCGCGGGCGGAGGGGCGGGGCGTTGCCAGGGCCGCGGGCGGCGAGGGCGGGGTGTTGCCAGGGCCGCGGGCGGCGGGGGCGGGGCGTCGGCCGCACCTTATCCTCTAGCCGGGCATTTTGGCTCTTTTAGGTCCAAACGTAAATCAGATCACTGCCGCCTTTTCCTCTCCCCCGGGCGCTAAGCCCTTCCGAGTGTCGCACCACACTCAGGACCCGCCCAGCGTCCTGGCCCGGCTCGTGCCACCACGCCCACCCTGGCCCCGCTACTTGCAACCAGCCTGGCAGGATTCAGCACCGCCTCCCCTGGAGCACCCTCTCTCGCGTGTGTCGGGCTCTGCCTTCCCTAGGCCTGGGGCTACCTGGGGTCCCAACATCTCCCAGCACGGGACCGGCACAGGTGTGTCTGCCGGACTGCGTCAGGGGCATGTGACATGCTCTGCCCAGGTGTGATGGGAAAAGCCATCAGCCCGGCTACACTCAGGGATCAGACACCTGACTGAACGGCCCCAGCCTCAGGCTTCTCAACTGTAAAATGCGAGGAAATGTGAGGATCATGCAAATGAGATGTAAGGCGGCGCCTACAGAGTACCTACAGTATCAGGCTGACTTCCCGGCCTGTTTCGGATCTATAACATCCGCTGTAGTGAAAACATAATAGAATCGAAGACACAGAAAGGGGACAGTACATGTTCACTATGGAAGCCACTATGGAAGGAGAAGTTTCATACAGTAGGTGCTGAATTAATGCTTCCTCTTCTCATGACAGCCCAGGGAAGTCAGAAGCAGCATTATACTGAGGTCCACAGGACACTCTGGAACCCGGCCCAGGTCTGACACTGCAGCCCACATCCCATATCTGAGAAAAGGAGACAATCTAGGAAACTGAGGCACAAAGAAGTTGCTGCCACCTGGTGTGTGGCCCTAACCCTGCCCAGCCCTCCTCTCAAGTCCCTTATAGACTTCTCGCCATGCCCAGTGCCACCCCCAGGTACCCCCACCCTGCTGGGAGTCTCCCTAGGAAGGCCCCCCAGAATCCCCAGACCCCGGGCTCAAACACCCATATCTGACCATTCATTCATTCATCAAACATTTCTTGAGCACCTACTGTGTGCCTGCCCCTGTGCTGAACCCTGGGGACACAGTGGGGACCAGGCCACACAAAATCCCTGCCCTCAAGGGCCTCTGGTCTGGTGGGGAAAGCAGAGAGTAAACAGGATACAATTAAATGAAAGAGATAAATTCAAACCCCAAAGTTGAGAAAGGAAAACAAAGGAGGTAACAGGGCAAAGGGTGGCTTGCAGCTGGCAGAGCACTGAGAAGGGAGAGGAGGTGGCCATGCAGAAAGTGTCCCAGGCAAAGGGCACAGCTCTCTGACGCAGGACTGAGGGCAGATGCCAGTGGGGCCAACCATGTAGGCCTTGTGGGCTGCAGCGAGGAGTGTGGTTTCATTGCAGAAGAAATGGGGAGCTATGGAGGGTGTTTGAGCAGGAGAGGGGTGTGATCTGGACTATGTTTGTACCCTCCCCCATGTCAGCCATGAGGAGCGGGGACCGTTGGGGGCAGAAGTGGACATGGCAGGAGGCTGGGACAGTGTTTGGGAGGGGAACGTTGCGGCCTGATTTATGGCAGCGCCGTGGAGGAAAGTAAGTGGATTCTGGGCTTGTCTTGAGATCAAGGGGCAGGCTATGTAGGGGCCAGACATGATGAGGACAGGAATGGTCATCTATGGCCCCCATGTGTCTGGCCTGAGCCCCATGCAGGGGACAGATGATCCTGAGTCTGGGGACCCAAGTGAGGATGGAGCAACAGTCTCCACATACTGTCACCACACGCAGAGCCACCCCACCCCATATGCGCCGGGACACACCTGTG
>RJWJ010014672.1:23787-37633 GCA_004363605.1 Indri indri | reverse complement strand
CAGCCTGGGGTAAGTGACTAAATCGGGGACAAGGAGAGGTTAAGTGATGCACCCTCGTCCACCTGACATGGGAGGTGTGGGTGACGGCACACTCTGACGGGGTGCCAAGGCAGGGCACTCTGAGGGCCTTGGGGTGGCCCCTGGGGATGGGGGTAGGGAGGAGGTGGGAGGAGGAGGGTGGGGCTGACCAGGCACCAGCTTGGGGCAGTGAGCTCTGGGGAACCTCCTTGCAGGAACGCTAGCCCACCCACACCACAGAGTGACCCGGTGCCCAGCAGTGCTCCCCTGGGAAGTGTCACTCAGGGTGGGAGCTGGGGAGAGCCAGCACTGGCACTCCCACCTCCCCACGCTCGGTCTCTTTCCCTCCCCTGTTGACCTTGACGGTTCACCCATGTGAGTGCCCAAGAGCCATGTGATAAAAAACCTGAGAAACCTGACTGTGAACCTGTGAGAAGTCTCAGGCATTTAGGACCTGTCTGGATAGAGCCTGGGGGGATCTTGCAGGTGAGTCAGGGAGGCCTGGAAGGGGCTCAGACAGCTGGGGATGAAGCAGGGGCCCCAGAGAGCTGAGAGTTTCAGAGCAGATGGCAAGTCTGGGGAATGTGATAGAGGCTAACATGCTGGCCAGCAGGAAGACCAGGACCTATGTGGCTTCTTGAGAGTTTAAGTCACTTTGTCAATCGTTGCGCCCATCACCGAGCTCTGGCCTCCCTTTCATCAGAAGGGACAAGCATTTCTGTGTCTCCCCCTCGACACAGCCCCTCCTATGCACAATCTAGATTCTGCACCAAGGTGGTGACCCAGGCTTCTCTTGGCTTCCCGTGGGTTTAATAGATAGGCATTCAATTACTGGCTGATTCATTGATCAACAAGGCAGCAACTTCTTAACCCTTAATCTATTTTTAGCATTCATTAAACACTTATTACATGCTAGGCACTGTGCTTAACATGCATTATCTCATCTTATTCTCATAAAAACTTTATGGACACATGTACTTTTATTATATTTGTTTTGCAGGGAAGGAAACGGAGCCTTAGAGAGCTTACGTAACACGCCCGGGCCTCACAGTTAGTGAGCTGTAGGGCCAAGCTCAGCCTCTGCCTCGCACTGATGTCTGTGTGTTCAGACACCACGCAGTACGGCCTCTGCTTCCACCACTGCTTAATTGTTCACTTGTTTATGTCTGCAAAAGTGGGCTTCCGAAGGCAGGAGACGAGTGATTTTCTTGGGGAGTGGGGTGAACAGACGAAGCTATTTATAGTACGTTAAAGTTATAACCAATACCCTTCCGAATTTTTCCATTCACTTACGAATATATTTTGTTCAATAAAAATAATAGCACACCAATTATGCGTAGGTCTGGCGGGGACTGATGGGGATTCAGAAACAAAAGATCACTTCTGCGTTCTAGAGCTTGCCACTCAGTGGAAAGGGAGAGACGCACACATGAATATTGGTGTTTCCTTGTGACGAGCGTAAGGATGAGTGTTCTCAGAGGCTGTGGCAGCTCCCGGGAGGGGCACCGAGTTTGCACTGGGCCGGGTGTGTCTTCCTGGGGAAGCTGGCCTTGAAGACCAGGCCGGGCAAAGAAGAGCAGGCGAGGGGGAAGGGCGTCTTATCAGGGCAGGACACTGGAGGCTTGGAGGTTTCAGGCTCAGGCAGAAAGCGTAGGGGTTGGTGAGACAGGTGCAGTCAGACGAGGAAAGACCTTGCACGAGGAAAGCCCTTGCACGCTGGCCAAGTACTGGGTCTGGATCCTAAAAGCAATGGGGTGCCATCCAACAGCTTTCCATGCACGAGAGAGCTGGCAGTTTTAGAAAGCCACCCTGAGATTAGTGGAGAAGAACCAGACATGGTGGCTGGGGCGGGGAGACAGGAAAGGATGCGGCGCGGAGATGAAGGCAGGGAGATCGAGGCAGTGACCGCGAGCAGCTGCGGGGGGCTCGACCGGGGAGAGAGCTCTCAACGCTCGATCACCCTCCCTCCCAAACCAGAAAATACATGCCGCGCCTGTGTCCCAATATTATTATTGTCATTTTTAATTTAAATTGGTATTTCTATCTTTCTTATATCTAAAGCCTATTGATTATAACTAACGGAGACCACAAACATTATTGAAAGCCTCAGTGGCAGGGACATTTCAAGGTTTCTACGAGGTATTTTTATCCTTCTTATATCTAATGCCTATTGATTCACATTCTCAGTGAAGCCCCATGGGGGCTTCTTGGTATTTGTTTTGGAGGGGGCTAATTCTTCCCTTTTCTACCCCACCCACACTTTATATAACTGGTTGTGTCAGTAATCCAGGTCTTTTAAAAAATTCATTTTTATACCCTCCAATTCTCACAATTAAATAGGGGTCAAAGGTTTCACCAGGCACTGGAAGGAAGGTTTTGTAGTCTGCAGAATGTTTTTGCCCACATTACCCTCATTGGATCCTTATATATTCCAGGGGGGTAGGAAAGCCATTATTGTCCCCATATTATTGATGAGAAAACAGAGGCTCAGAGAAGCAATAGTCATACAACTAAGTGGCGTAGCTGGGTCATAATGCTCTGAATTTATCCTTTACCATTTTATTGTCTTTCATGGACTGCACTCAGGTGACAAATGGTGTCCCATGATGACCTTTGGTACATAGAACTTTGAGAAAGAACCTTTGACCTTCTGTTTCTGCTTTCACATCCAATCCCACTCATTCGAGAAACACTGAGCACCCCATGGTGTCCGGGCACCGGGTATTCTAAGGTGCCCAGCTCAGCCCTCAGGGAGCAAGTGGTGCACAGAAGGGTGGACACAGTGCAACCGAAGGTGAAACAGGGTGGTGAGTGGTGCCCTGGAGGTGTGGACAGAATGATCTGGCTTATGGAGGGGGATTACTCATTCTGCTTGGGGTGGGGCAGAGGGTTGGGGAGGGCTTCCCCCACAAGGTGACATTCAGACTGGCTGTGGAGGTAGAACAGCATTTCTTCAGGGAGAGAAGGGCAGGGACAACGACAGCAACAACGGCATCACTGGTTAAGTCCTTGTGATGTGCCAGGCCCTGTGCCAAGAACTGGACAAGTATTCATTTGCTACTCCCAGTGACCCTATGAGGTCTCAATATTAATATGATCCCTATTTCACATATGAGGAAATGAAGGCTTAGAGAGGATTTGCTCCTAAGCAGTCTGATTCCAGCTCATTCTCTCGACCACTGTAGCGCAGGGCCAGGCACTCAAGCTAGAGCATAGAGCTTGAGCAGAGCCTCAGAGATGCGAAGCTGCCTGGGCTCGCCCAGGGCGTAGGGTGGGTGCAAGGACGGGGGAGGATGTAGGTGTGAAAGGGGGATGGGGCCAGTGTGGGATAGGCCTTGCAGGATTTTATTTTCTCAGCAAAGTTAGACAGCAGTCCTGTGATCCAATTTGATCAGATCTGTGTTTCATACGGATACCCCAGTGACAGAACAGAGCCGGAGCCGCAGACGTCATGCCTGCAGGGGGACAGGCCCGTGAAGCTCATGGGGGCAGCAGGCCAAGTGGGGAGGAGGAGACATCCCAGCCTCCAGCTCCTCCCAGCTGACTGCAGCCATGCGGGAATGAAGCCTCTTTGTTGCCAGACCCTCTGATTTGGAAAACCAAAATATTATTTGAAATTTCCCAATTTTAAAATGCAGGAAACTAATTCAAGTTTTTTCTTTAAGAACACTTTGAGGACCAAATTATGTGTGTGGGGGCTGCCAGTCAGCCCCCTCGGACGTGGAGGATGAACTTGAATGGAGAGAGTTCAGAGGCAAGGAGCCCAGTGTCTGGAGCCCACTGTGACAGTCTAGACAAAGAGAGAGGACCCAAGCAAAGGCCGTGGCAGGAGGGACGAAGAAGAGGGATCAGGGCTGAGACATATTTTAAGTAGACTGAGTAGTACGTGGTGACTTTGGACACAGAGGTTGTGAGAGGGACAGGTCTGTGTTGACTGGGTAGATGATGGAACCATCGTTCATTTAATTTTTGGATGATTATTTATTGAGCATCTATTATATCCAAGATATTGCATTAGCAGCTGAGATACCACAAGGAATAAGACACAGGACCTTGCTGTGAAGGAACTCGGACTTTAGTGAGGAGACCCGTTGGAGGATAAGCACAGAGAGATTGGGGGGCACATAGAAAGAGCACCTGCCCTGGTCTTGGAGGGTGTGACGTCAGGGATCACTCTGCCAGCAGGGAATACAGGAGATGCGCAGGTGTGAGAGAGACGGTCACCCATTGGGTTTCGGATTTGTTGAGCTGAGTCTGAGCTTCGGCCCAGCTAGCTCTGTGATCTGATACCATCACTCTCTGATGCTTTTAATTTTGTGACATTTAAGAGTCCAGGCAGCTTGCTTACTCATATAACACATTCCTTTCTGACGGTCATGTTTTCCCTGTAGCCTCTTTTAAAATGCCTGGCTTATGTGTGTACACGCTGAGGGTGTAGTAGACGCTGGTGTTACTGCCATTGTCCGTGTCTTTCCAGGTCCTGCCCGCTTGTCGTTCATCTTAGATGTTGCAATATTTGTAAGAGGAACCTCTGCTTGTTTGCTTAGTTTACTCATTGCTGTTGTGGAGAAAGATCTGCTTTCTTTTAGGATCATTGTTATTGCATGGGAGATTAGTTATGAGAAAACACCCTGCGCAGTTAATCACTCTACCTCCTTCCTGAGAGTGCCGCACATTCTTTCTTCAAACCTAGGCGAGGTTTGCTTCATTCATTCAGCACATGTTTATTGGGCACCTTCCATGAGCCAGGCACTGTTCTAGGTGCTTGGGATGCATCGGTGAATCCAGAAGGACCCCTACCCTCACACAGCCTTGTTTTCCTACAGCCTCTATGATTTGGCTCTTATTTATTTCTGTGTTACTTTTTTGGGATATGCACAGATGTGTGGCCCCCTCCCAGCCAGGGGAACGTTCCCTCCAGTCCCCTCTCCAGTGGGGCTGTGCTCGTTGTCATCTCAGACTCTCTGCTCCATTTTCCCAACATGGACTGTCCACAGCGTGGCAGCTCCTTGCCCTGGCAATCAGAGCTCTACTGGCCTAAATAGATCCTCGAGTTCTAAATCTCACTGTTCCTCTACATACTCTGAATGAACACAATTTGTCTTCTCTTTTGAGCAGATAATTTAACTGGATCCTTAAATCAGACCCTTTATTCTTTCCATGGACCCACTGGTCAGACATATACCTTCTGTCATAAAGCCCTTGTGGTCTTTTATTCTTTGTCCTCAACTAAGAGTCCTCCCTGGAGGGGAGTCTCCAGATACAACCCAAAGGTGCCTGGAACTCAGGCTTGAGCTGCTTCACTGATGTGGATTTGGTAGAGCAGGATACTAAAAAAAAACTTCCCTAGGGAGGCTGGCTCTCACCAGGTCACCTGGCATGCAAAGAAAACCTGGGATGAGGAACCCAGAGGCCATTTCAGGGGCCATTTGGGCTGGATGAGTTCCCTGCTCAGAGAACAAGGGTGCAGGGATCTCTTGGAGTCGTAAGCTAGCTGCTCTGTGAGAGTCTAGGAAGCTTCGATTTGGATAGCTCCCACCTCCTCATACCTGGAAGTCCTCCACCTACCTGGAACATCCTGGATCTATGAGACCCTTCATAGCTTCCAGGAGCCACCAAAAGGCAAGTCATGTAGAGGAAAGAGAAAAGTTACAGCAAACAAAAAGGTAAAAACTTTAAGAAACCTGGATGCCATCGCTTAATAGTTCTGTGGCCTTGATCAAGCAATTAGGCTTCTCTGAGCCTCAATTTTATCCTCCCAATAAGGTTAAAAAAACTAAGGTTGAAATATGAGCAATATGTGTCCATATGGTGTTATGCAAATAGAAGGTGTTTTTACTGTTGTTATGATTATTTTTTATGATTATTTTTATTTGTAGCGGGCCTCCCTCCTAGAGCCCACACTAATCAGGAACCGGATCCTCAGAGCTGCTCCAGGGGCTCTCCCTCTGGGGCTGAGGACAGTCCAGCAGCCATTGCCCAGTGAGCCACCCACTACCCCACCCATCAATCAGCCAGCACTGGGCTGAGAAATCTGTGTGGCTATCACCTTGCCACCAGCTAGCACTGCCCTTGCGTTTTATTGCTTCAAGCTAAGGCTGGAAATTCCTTGGCTGGGGCTCCGCCGGCACGGATGTGTCTGTTTCTCTGCACCCGTTGTTGAGGGACCCTCATTGCGTCAGGATATAAGGAACTGTTATAAGCTCACTTAGGACAACCCACTAGCTTGCCTCCTGCTGCCCCTCTGAGCTCTGTGCGGGCTTCAGCCTGCAGAACTGATGAGGGTCACATCCTGGGCCGTGGGAATTGAGGCATAAAGTGAGGGTAAAATGATGCCATGAGTCTGAAACTTTGGGAAATGGGTGGGCTGGAACTGAAAATGCCAATAGAGTAGTCCGCGGGGATTTATCCAGAATTAAAGGATCTTTCAAAACTCAAATTCCTGGCACCCTCCCCACCCTGTGTCTGTAGGGTTAGACAGTCCCATTTGGCTCCGTGTTCTCAGATGGAAGATCCGAAGGACAATATGAACTATCAGTCTTGTTCATGACATAGAAAGAGAAGGAAGGGGCCAGAAAGAGCATCCCTTTATCCATGCTTTGCCTGAGTTTGTAGAAGGGGAAAGTGACCGTGAAATGTTAATACTAGAAGGGAACTTCAAGATCACAAGAAACGACCCGGTGAAGAAACTGAGATCAGATTGCTTATGTAAGTTTTCTAAGATCGCACACCATCGAGTGATGTGATTAGTCCTATATGCCAGTCCAATGAATGGGAGACAGAATATTTTACAATAAGATGGCAAATATGTCATTACATGTACAAATATGTTATGTACGTGGAGTGTCACAACGGCATTGTTTATGGAAGCAAAAAATTGAAGCGGTATAAACATCCATCATCTGTTAATAAGGAATAGTTTAAATACTTTATGGTTTATGCACTTAACAGAATACCATGTAGCCATTACAAATAATGATGCAGATCTACATTTATTGATTTGGGATGCCGAGTGGCTTAGCTAGAGGGACACGTGAACTTTTGTTATGTGACAATAGCAGATGTCAATGCAGCGTGCACATTATCTTGGGTAAAATTGTATACATATACGTGAAAGAACGTTTAAAATAATTACCCAAGAGGTGAGGTTTTTGGTTGATTTTAATGATCTTATTTACATTTTCATGCATTGTTGGAATTTGTTCAAAGATCACAACCCATTTTTTTTTTAATAATCAGAAATCAAAATGTAAAAGGACATCCTCTTTTTTTGTCAAGGATCCCTGTGTACAGTTTCTGAGCTTCTCAGGATGGTGGGAGTGGATTCCCACCTCTGGTTGCTTTATAGTTGCTTCCCCTCAATAATAGGCAAGTGCCGTGCTGCACGCAACCCAGGGGAAGGGCATGATGGAAGACATGGTGCCTTGGATCTTCCAATGGAAAGTGTTGGTACAGGGGTAGGTTAAGAGGTCCCCAGAACTTTAAGATATAAAGTCTCCCCTGAAGAATAAAAATTGGAAAGAATAAAATGGTTGCTTTGAGCCTCCGTGGCTATGACAACCCTAAAAATAGTCACAAATGGATGGCAGAGGAGACTGAGAAACCCCCAACTCTAATAAGAGGACTGGGTGTATTCACAGGCAAACATGACCAGAGTGAAATTATAACTAGAAAGATGAAACTGAATTAATTGCATTGGTTAGCACTGTAATTTGGCTGAAGATGTAGTGTGTTAACCAAGAGGAGATGACCACTATAGAGTCTAGAAAAGGGAGACGTCTGTGTTCATCAGCATCTCCAGCCTTGTCCAGGGAAGAGTGGCTGTGATGCCTGTGGCCACAGACCCTGCCAGGTTCCAGAGCATTAAGACACCTCCCTGCACATTGGCTGGCATTGGAGGCTGGAGGTGGCATCTGTGTGTTTGCAATGGCAAAGGCCAACTTGTGTGTGTGCATGTCTCAAAGGGTTGAAGTAGGTCTTGTCTCGGTGATCCATTATCCTAAAATTTAACTGGAAAGAATACTCCATTTTCCATTGAGGCTGAATATCTGAGTCACTCTACTTGGTGTTTGTTTGTTTGTTTGTTTTCACTAAGAAGCAATTTTTGTCTTTGAAAGTGTTAACTTGGTGTCTAAGAATCACTTCCAGCATGTCTCTGGGTCTTGTGTGCTTTGCTGACCATACAGTCCCAGTGGGGAACATGCCTTAAGATCCCTGGGCCAGACTGCTTGACTTTGCGCCCCCTTCTATGACAATTTTCCTGGGGCAGATTTAAAGACATGCACTAACTGCTTTTCCCTCAGCTGCGTTTTAGCTAGAGGGGTGCTCTGATCAGCACCTGAGTTTGAGGCGAAAGTCTTGAAGGAGAACATGAAATTCTTTTCCTTGGATATTAAACAATTCATTGATTAGATATACTAGGTTTTACTTGATCGCCTGCTATGTAGCCAGCTTCTACCTACTGGACCAGCTGGCCACACCAAGTGGGTGGGGACAGTCACTCTTTACTTACTTAGGAATATTCAGGTCTTTACCTGAAATGGTCCCTTAAGCAGGAAGAACAATACTCTCAGTAACATGAGGGCCAGAGTGCAAAAGAAAACCATTTATTCAATATACCTTTAATATCTACCTTCTAGTATCGCAGTCGACATTCATTGGAGACAGACAAGATCCCTCCACTTTTTATTTTTGTCACCATGGCTTCCTATTTGTCTGCTTGTTATTCTTCTTTGGCTATGAAGCCATACCCTTGGTGGACGCGTCTGGGAAGGTCTTTACTTGTCAGCTATGTTGACTCTCCATACATAACCCAACTGTCTGAAGAAACTGATGACAGCACTTAGTATCACTCTGGTCACTGCCCAACATGGTGGGGCTGGCTTGTTTCTCCTCTTGAGTTCAGATGTCACTGTCGATATAGCCACTTCTCCTCTAGGACCACATGCCCCACTTTGTGAGTGAGAATTCCCTCTCCACTGGCTAGCAGTGTCAGGCCAATGGCCCAAATTCTAGAAATGCTCCTGGAATTTAATCGGTTTTATCTTTCCAAAGCCGTTTCAGGACGAGCTAAGGCTAAGGGGACTTTAGAGACTTCTCATTTTGTGAAACTATATTAAAGTCACATCTCACTGAGAGGAATTTAAGAAAGTAAACAATAAAAGCTGGAAGAAAACAGCCTGAGAGAGAAATAGAGGAGCATAGCAGAAAGAAACGAAAGGAAGGAAAAAGGAGGAATACGAAATTTCTGGTAAATTCTCAAATTTCAAAGAGGAGTGGCAAGGAACAAACATTTATTTGACTTTGGAAGATACTGTATAACTTTTTTCATTCTATTTACTTTTCAAGCAATGTTTGCTAATATTAATATTGACATCCCTGTTCATATAACAGCTTTGGGGAACATGTTGCATAATTTAGAATTCTTCTTGGTTAACTGAGTTTGGGCAAAAACAAAACCTATTATTAGTTTTCTGTGGGCTGTGGGGGTCAGAGCTACCTTAGGAGACTTCTTGTATCCGTCATTTAAAGCTCTCGATTCATACATTCATTAAAAATGTTCATGCCGGTTCTGGCTTGAAAATCTGCCCCAAGTGGCATCAAGCCAGAAGTTGATTTTCGTTGCTTCAGAAGGAGGGAAGATATTCCTGTGCCAGGGCAACACTGCTGCGCTGGGCTAGAGCGACATTCCTTCCCAAGAATATATGGTTTTACTGAGGTCACATGAAACTTTGCCTGGGTCTTTGCCCATGTGGAAAATGAATGTGTCTAATCTGCCTTCCAAATGGGAGAGATGGGAACACAGGGCAGAAGGGCAGGTTACGCCGCACAGTTTGGAAAGACCATATAAATGCCAGGGGAGCTGGATTGCTCAGCCTCATGAGAGTTCAAACCCCTGACCCCTTCGCTGCCTGTAGTCTTAAAATTGTCCCCTCACGGCCATGGGAAGAATCAGCCTTAACATTTTAATCACATCCAGAGGCACAATAAGCTGGAGCTTCAGCCAGAACCGATCTCATTTCTTTCTCAAATTCGGTAACGTTGTTTTCTATTATAAAATGAGCTCAGCAATATTTCAAGGGTAAATTGCGAGCCTTTAGAAATCCTGGACTGGCATCCACCTTTTAAAAATATTTACCTAACTTAGCTTTATATGGTACCACCGTGCATGTGTGTGTGTGTCTGTGTGTGCACGGGTGTGTTTTAAGAGCTCCAACTATTCAATGTGTTCTCTCCAAACCTAAATATCTCTAACAGCACAGAGGCAGGTGAGGTTTGTCAGGCCATCTGGAAGGCTCTGCCATCTACTCACTTTAAGGCTGGAAGGCAGGAGGGCGGGTGGCTTGCTCACCACCACTGCCAGCAGCAGGAGAGGAAAAACTAGAACTCCTGCTTTCTGAGTCCTGTTTTCACAGCTCCTCCCTCATCCCTGACTCTTTCAGACCCAGTGTGGGAATTCAGAAGGACCAAATGGTTCCTCTACTCAAGGGCTTTAAGAAAAGTTCCTACTTTTTCCCTTAGTTAACCCAGAGAGGGAGGTGGGAGAGAGAATGCCTCCCCTCCAATCTTCCTCTTTAAAAAATGCAACCAGGGCAGGTACTGCTCAGCATCCGAGGACGTCACTTGCTCTGGAGCGCAGCCCTCCTTTACACACAGCTGCGGGGAGGAGGGTTTGAACCTGGCAGAAGGCCTCAGAGGTGAAAGACAGCCCAAGAGTAGGAGAAAGCCAGGGAGAGAGGCAGATTCCAGCAGGGAAGAACACGCCAGTCCCGACAGCCCACGAGGGAGGATTCCCAGGCCTCACGGTCAGGCGTCCTCTGCTCCCTGAGGGTTGGGCTGCTTGGAGATCACAGGGACTCCTAACTCTCTGCTGGGAGTGGCTCCTCCCAGCCAGGCATTTTCCTGGTCAAGTGAGTGATGAGAGAGGGAGCAGGTGAGGAAAGACATGAGGAACTGATGCAATCTTTGTCACATCATCAGTTTTTAATGAAAAATCTAGACTTTATCTTTACAACGATAGAATTCCGTTCTCAGGGACTGTGATGATGCGGCACATTGTGCGTGTGTGTATGTGTGTGTGCATGTGTGTGCGTGTGTGTGTGTGTGTGTGTGTGTGTGGTGTTGTTATCATCCGCTCCAGAAAATATTCTCTACTTTCCTATGTTAACATATTTTTTCCTGGGCCAGGCCTGGTGGCTCAAGCCTGTAATCCTAGCACTTGGGGAAGACTAGAGGCAAGAGGATTGCTTGAGGCCAGGAGTTCCAGACCAGCATGGGCAACATAGTGAGACCCCATCTCTTAAAAAAAAAATAGAAAAATTAGCCAGGCATGGTGACATGCACCTGTAGCTACTGGGCAGGCTGAGGCAGGAGGATCACTTGAGCCCAGGAATTCGAACTTGCAGTGAGCTATGCTCACGCCACTACACTCTAGCTGGGGTGACAGAGGAAGATGCTGTCTCAAAAAGAAAAAAAAAGGTATTTTTTCCTAAAAATCATCCATCCATACACATCCCAGCTACCTGAGGAGAGTAATATAGGTTAATTGCAGAAGATTTTGAAAGTATGTCAATGTGACCAGAAGAAACTAAAATTCACCTATAACTTTATCACCTAATACTATCAACATTTTGGTGAATAGCCACCAGTCTGTTCTCTATTCTTCTATGGAATATAATTTCCAAAGGCAGGAATCTTGTTCACTTCTGTGACTCAATTCTCTGAACAGGGCCCGGTGAGGGTTGATGTGCAGCGTGTGTTGGTCGAGTGAATGAATAAATAGCTATATCATCATACTTTGAATTGGAACAGGTTATGGGGATGCAGTAGAGAATAACAGCAACGGAATTGCTTGGGTTTGGCGACTTACATCCAAGCTGCTACTGCCAACTCGCTGTATCTCCTTGGATCAGTCACTTCGCCTCTCTGGGCCCGAGTTTCTTCTTCAGTAAAATAATCTTGTATAATAAGCATTCGTTCAGTGCTCACTGTATGCATGGTGATGAGCACTACACATGTGTTTCTTACCGTAACTCTTTGAGATAGGTACCTACTCTCTCCATGAGGAAACAGGCAGGGAGAGGTTGAGTGATTTGCCCAAAGTCACGTAGCAAGTAAGTGGGGAGCTGGGCTTGAATTCAGGCATCTGGGCTTTTGCTCTCTCCAGTGGAATTCCCAGGCTGTGGGGTTAGATGACTTCCCAGGCCCCTCCGAGCGCCAGCACTGAGAGAGAGGAGTGGTGCAGAGAGGTAGTTGTGGTAATTATGCTGCTGGCCCAGCTCCCAAAAGTCAATTGTGGAACAAGGTCTAGGTGATTACTATGTGAGCTCAGAGAGCAAGGTTCTTACCTAGAGGACTTCCTTCTGGATGGTGGAGAGTCCATCCGGGCATTGAGGGCATTCACAGAGCATAACTAAAGACCAGGGGTCGTCTGGGGTTCAATCAGCGCTCCATCACCCAGAGGCAGGGTGCCGAGGGCTCTTGGCGTGTCCCCTTCAGCTATGGCCACCCACAGGACAGTGCGACAGGGTCAGACAGGGAAGGATGTAAGAAATAAATCTTATCACTCCGGACGTTGAGCTGCAGCTGATGCATTTCACGGGGGAGGAAGGATGGGAATGCCATTGGATGATTGGCTAGGGCTTCGATTAGCAGGGGACTTCTTCTCCTCCTTCTCCTCCCCATCCCAGCGAAACCCTCTATTTCGCCTCACGTCCATGGCAGCGAGCCTCCTTTCTGGCGAGGAGGAATGGGCTGCAGTAAACAGATCTATTTGTGTGACTCCTGTTACTCATGTGAAGCACTGTCACTCCTTTTTCCACTGTGGTCTGTGCGTCTGAGTCAGAGACAGCCTACAACAGGGTTCTCTGAATTGATGGCTCACTCCCAGCCGCACTTGACTGACTGCCAACTTAGCAGGGCGTAGCTTACCAACAAAAAAAAAAAAAATTTTTTTTTAAAGCCAGACTGATTCATAGAAACTCCTTTAAAACAGGGAAAAGAAACCGCCCATCACACACCCCAGCACTCCAGCGCAGGAAACTTATAACCTCGGGAGGCGGGTCCCTCCCTCAGTGCGGTCACATACCTCCAGGAGAGCGGACCGGGGTTGCAGCCAGTACCCGCCACCACCAGCCACTCGGACCTCCGTCGCTGGGACCCTCCAGGTAGGCAGCGCCCAGCACGGCGGGAAGCTCAGCCGACTTTCTCCTGCCTCTCCGTGGCTCTCCCGATCTCAGCTTAGCTTTGCTTTTTCTTTGTCCTTCGCTATTTTTCCATGATTCTCTAAGAATCAAGTCCTTGAAACTTTTAGCTGAAAGCGGATACTGAGACAACCTTTCCCAGAAAGTTCAGAAAAATGTATGTTGAGGAGGGAGTGGGGGAACTGAGTGGGGCTGGGCTGTAATCGCGTCTTGCAGCACCTGAGTTCTCTACGCTGAGGATGTGGCGCGAGCAGGGACTTTGGAACCAACCGGGATAGGTTATTCTTCGTGGAGCAAACACCGCATACCTTTGAAATTACAGACTGAACTTGCCAGATGTGTGTTTCCAACTCCTCCGTTTTGATTCCGATGGCTTCCTTCAGGATTTGAGTTGTTTCTCAGCTTGTTATTTGTTTGCTGCGCTTTTTTTTTTGGGTGGTAGTGGCGGATAGATAACCGGTCTTCAGTTTATTTTTGCCGTTGCTTTTCCTGCCCTTTTGGCTTGTCTGTTGGCTTCTGTTTAAATTCCAAGTATTTTTTTTTTTTTTCCTCCTCACAGGATGGGAAGAGGGGGATTGGTTTGTTTAAAGAAAACTGTTAGAGAAAGAGAGAGGCAGAGGGTGTTT
>RJWJ010014672.1:0-23687 GCA_004363605.1 Indri indri | reverse complement strand
AACTTCATCTGTTCCTATAAAAAATTGTTGCATGGCTTTGTGTTTCCACCCCACAAACAGCTGCATTTCAGTGTGGAGCGAAAAGATGGTATATCAGAAATGATAAGAGAAAATTTTTAAAAGTGGATGTGGGGTTTTCCTGCATGGAAAGCAAAGATTATTTTGGGAAGTTTGTCTTTTCATTCTTTCCCAAAATGTGCTTGTGCAAAGCAAACACTCAGGCTAATCGTGAAGCCAATCCGGAGAAATAAAGAAGGCGCTCTTCCTACTGGCTTTTTGTTTTTTAGGTTAGCATTTTGGTTGAGTGTCTACCGAGGCGTGGCCCATTTCAACATAGATACTGGCATATTTTTTCCCCGTGTAAACAAGGTGAAGAGATTAACAGGATTCAGCTTGTCCGATGAAGTTAGGTTTTTAGACTTAAATGTAAGCAGCCCTGTGTGGAGTAGGCAGTGCTCCCTGTACAACTGCCCCAGGGGGATGAGTAAGTAGGTACAAGGGTAACTTTTCAAGGTGAAGGAAACTCCTACTTTTGCTTCAAATGTTTATTATTTCCAGATTGCATGGATGTGGATTAGGAAAGCCATTATTAAACCAATAGTGATGGTATCCTGTGAAAATAGTACGGATCTTGTTTTAGTTCTGTGCAGGTTAAAACTAACAAGCAACGTCTAACCCGTCAGCAACTAGAAAAACGCCCACCATTCTGGGGGTGTAAACCATCGTGAATTGCATTATCTACGCGGCATTTCACATTATACTGTAGCTTTATAAATGAGAAAATATGCTACATGTATGTTATTTCCTGGAGTTTGAGGACAATTTAGAAAACACTGTTCTGATTTCCGCTCTCTGCTCTTCCTCCAAGAAGTAGTGGGAGAGTCCCTTGGCTGTGGGAGTTTTTCTGGATTTCAGCTTTGGCAGGACTGAAGTGAGGGTTATTTGGCCCCCCAGCCGCACCCCACCCTCAGAGGCAGCTCCAGTTCCACCCAGACTCTGAAGAATGGGGGCAGAGGGCTTGGGGGGGCGGCTGCAGGACATCCTGTCTGGCGCCCTGGCCAAGGGCACCCCAGATTGTGCATTGTTTGTGGGCACTAAACTGTCCTGGGAGTTGGCAAAAAGCCATCAAGGACCAACCCAGAGCGGATCGCATCCTTAGAACCTGGCTGCCTCCCAGGGCTACTGGGCAGACCTCTGAGGAAAGGAAAGACTTCCCTTCTGCACACTGCGCCTTTCTCAACCCTTCCCGCTTCTCTCCTGAGACCAGATAGGCCATAAAGTCCCCAGCCTTGTGACTGGGCTTCGTGGAGATCACCCTGAGAATACGCAACCTCTTGGCTTGTTCTGGGGATTTCAGGTAGTGCTGAACGTGCCAGGACCCCCCGAGAGAGCACAGTCAGGGACCTGGTTTCGCGTCGTCCATGACCCAAAGCTGCTTTTCTGTAGGCTCTGCAGAGCCTGGTGGGGCAAATACCTAAAACCTAGGCACAGTAAAGGGCGCAGGGCCAGTTAGTTCCATTCCATCCTTCATTTTATTCATAGAATTCTAAATTTGGGAGGGATCTCATACATTCTCCTACCATATGCAGAAATCTGATTTTTCCACCATCTTGGAGAGTTGGCCATCCTATAGGTTTCAAAATTTCCAGACCAGGGGGGCTCGATACCTCAGAGTGCACCTCCACGCTCATCCCCCTCTGTGGGACTGCTCTAATTATTTAGAGTTCCTTAAATTGACCCAAATTGGCTTCCCTATAACTTCTTGGTTTTGTGGGTCTGAAACCACCCAGAAAATATCTATTCCAGTTTTGGTTACTCCACCAAATGCTCCTGATCCTCTAAACACTTAACTTTCATTTAATATTTTTAAAAGTCTTATTTAGTATTTAACGACTACAAGTTGATGGATGGATCGGTGTCGCATTGTCTTTTCTTTTTTCTTCTTTCTTTCTTTCTTCTTCTTCTTTTTTTTTTGCCTAAGGCTCAGAAAGAAAAGGGAGCATTTTTTAACCTTTGAACCTCTGCACAGTCAACCATACTTACATGATTTGATTCTGAGGTATTTCATTTTCTAAACACATGCATATGGTTCCTTCTTTAACTTACTACATGTATATACACAGCTGCCTGCAAAGTCCAGGCACATTGGGACTTTCAGCTGTACATACTCAGAGGGACACACCCAGGGTGGCTACCTACCAGATCAGGGTCAAATCAATCTCGTGCCAGAAGCACAGGCTCCTCACTTGGCCTTTTGGGGATCATCCCATAACTTGGTCCATAGTTCATGTAGCCCTCGTCTATACACTGTCACCACCTGTCATGGTAACTACAGGAACAGGCCTCCATTTAATTGCTGGCAGGCAGTCTGGGTGTCAACCCCTTGAGAAGAGTTCATAATCCTTAAGCAGTGGAACTGGAACTTTCTGACCATAAACCTCTCTTTTCCAATACTCCTCCTAGTTCTGCCAAGACGACCCTCAATTTCTGGACTGTACATGCTCTTCGGTAATCAGGGAAGCCCAAATATGGTCCCAGTTAGGTTTTCACTTGAATTTTCAACATCCCAACCCCAATATACACATGTCCTAAGATGGCTTTATGTAACCCTTCAGTCCCTGGTGCCCTGACTAGGTAAAACCGTTTCCCTCAGTTTAACTGGGAGCTTCACTGATACTTGGAGCATGAAGACAGAAACACAAAAACCTGTGGGGATTGCTGCTTCTCTCGCTTCCTTTCTAACAAACCATGTGGGTCAACATTCTCTTTCCTGCTGTGGAGATGGCGTTTCCCTGGAACTAAAATGGACTCCTGCGCTGTTGGTGCTCTTGGCCTTACGTGGCTGTGGCAGTTTTTGTATTTCCTGAGCCTGTTTCATGAATTCTTTCTCCAAACAGGGTAGTTAAAATAGAAACCTCTTTTGGCACAGGTCGACACTGTGGCAAGAATCCTGGGGTGAATGTAAGATTGCTGGCTAGGAGGACAGACGGGCAGCGGTCTTGTCCCGACTCTGCTGTGTGACAACGGCAAGGCATTCCCTCCCCGCTTCAGGAGGTTGAACTTGGTGGACCTTTCAGGCCTGGGTGGCTCTGACATTCTAAGATCCTACCATTCCTACTTTGAGAACTCTCTTGGGCTCATGCTATCAGCTAGTTTAACCCATAAAAATTGGTAGAAAAGTGAAACAAGGCAACAAGTTGCATTGAAATGGGCATTTTGGAGAGGATTCTGGACTCCTTGGTGCCTGGGGGACCCAGGCAGCCTCCTCGGCCCCACCCACTCAGAGACTCCTTAGGCGTGGCGTTTGCTGGGCTTACCGTGAGATCCCAGGAGCATTCACCCAGCGCTCCGAAGGAAAGGAAGAGGCTTGCTTAATGAAACGTAAAGGGTGCCAGCCCAGATGAGGAGGGGCGTTCACCAGGCACGAAATCAGGCTCAGGGAGAAACTGAGCTGGTCCTGGGAAAGAGACTCCACCCTTTTCTCAAGGAGGGAGACCCTGCAGCGGGAGGGTGTGGCCCGCAGGTGTGGAATGGGAGCCAGTGAGGAACCATCTGTGAGGAGGAAGGGAAGGCAGAGAAGACAGGAGGGGAGGGAGGGAAAGCGGGTGGGGTGTGTGCTTCCTCAAGCCTGTGTGTTGGAGGAGAAGGCCTGGAAGGAGGGAGAGAGCTAGGCGGACAGAGAACGACAGGGAGGAGGCAAAAGAGCAGGGGAGAAGTGGCGAGGGTGTTTTCTCTCCCAACTCCCTCTGCTCTTGTTTGGGGACCACCCACCCCCATGTTTCGGGACAGTCCTTAGGTCAAAATTGTGTTCTTTGTTCCCCATGGAGACTCTTTTGTTGCTCTAGCCATATCTTATTTTTCAAATACGGTCGATACATCCTTGGTATCATTTGTGCTCCCATTAAATGTTTGTGCCAACAAGGCGCTGACCGCCCTGATGTTTCCCTTCTTTCAGGTCAGATCAGAGCAGAGAGCGAAATGAGGTCCTCGATCCTTAGACCTCTGGTTTCAGATAATCAAAGACCCTCTCCCAGGGCGCTGGAGAAGGGGAATTGGAGAGAGATTTGCTCGCCTGAAACAACTAGTTTTGGGCAAGCTGGTGTGTTCACACCGATCTCAGAGAAAGAGTTTTAGAGCTGAGACCCGGAGCCTCCCTTTGTTGAAAGATCCTCTCCGTGCTTGGGCGGGCAGGGGACTCCTGCGCTGAGGCCCAGCCCAGCACTGAGAGTTAGAAGCTTGTCTGGGAATTTGCAGGGAGGGCATTTGGTTCGGGCCGTTGGTGGCCAGGCAGGACCGGCTCTGCTGGGTGGGCCTTCTCCGCAATGTGACAGCAAGACACAGCGACCCTGGAAAGACCCTTTGATTTCAGCATTGGCACAGTTTTGAGGGGCTGTGCTGACTCTCTGATGAACTCAGAGATGGTGGGAGGAACAGAGAGAAGAGTAGCCGTTCTGGTAGAAGATCTGGTAGAAATTCCAGAACCCTAAGCCAAAAGCTAGGAGAGAGAAAATCACGCGCGAGTAGAAGAGCCCCAGCCTGGAAGCTGAGAGGTGGTGGCTTCAGTTCTGACTCTGATTTTACCTTTGGGGACGTGCATTTCCTTCTTTGTCGGGGGCTGGACTGAATGACCTCAGTGCCTATAAACCTTTAAAGAACAAATTGCCCTAAAAAACAGAAATGAGTCCCTCAGCTCGCTTGGCTTGACGGGTCTGGGGTGCCTCTGGCTGAGCAGCTGTCCCGCCCAGCTCCGCCTGCCGGAGGCTGTAGCTTTGCTGGTCGAAGCATGTTGCCGCCATCTACTGTTGGACCCGCCCAAGCGCCTCTGGGGCCGGGCCACACCTTGATTTTCTTCCCAAACCCTAGTTATTCTCTTGGCAACCTCTCCCCTGAAGACATTCTGGTTGCCAGAACACTCCTCTTTTGTCAGAAGCAGAAGGCAACTGAAGCTTCCGTCCTTACCCACGGGACATCGCCTGATCACTTGACCAGCTGCAGTCCGGGGGTGTGGGCTGGGCTCAGGCTTCACGGCCCAGGTCTGGCCTCAGCCTTTGCAGATGTTGCCCAGATCCACCCCTTCCCCTCCACAAAGGAGGACAAGCGTAAATGAGAGAGAGAGAGAGAGAGAGAGAGAGAGAGAGAGGGAAGTTATTCTCCTTGGGAGCATTTGCAAAAACAATATTCATGCTGCATGTTTGCCTTCAGCATAATTGTTGGCCCTTAGATTCTTCCAGACAAACTCAAAGGCCATTTCCCTGGCCCAACCCTCTCATTTTACACAAAGGAATAAACGCAATAACCAATGCCTGTGTTGCCCTTGCTCTGTGCTGGGCATGGGCCCTCAGTCCTCACGCTAACCCCGTGAGGTCTACAGCTCACGGTTAAGATGTGGCCGGGCTAGAATTGGAGCCCAACCCTCTACTCTGTACCTCTTTGCACTCTGAAACTCTGGGAGCCACTGACCAGAGACGTTATGTGATTTTTCCAAAATCAGCAGTTGGTCAGGGGCAGAATTTTTATGAAACTCTGATTCTCCAGTAGGTGTGCGCCCTCTCCCTCCCTCTTTCTCACACCCTGTTTGCCCCATCCCCCAGCCCCTCTGTGAGAGTCTACACTAGTCTATACCTGCGCCAGATAAACACTACTTTTTCTGTAATAACCCCGTTTATGATAGCCCGCATTTGGGAGATGAAAAGAATAGTGGTTTTCCCTGGAGCATGTACCTCCCTGTTACGTTGGCTGCTTGATTGACAGATGGTCCTTCCCCTGGTCATAAAAACTGCCCTGTATTTAAAACATCAGGCCCTAGTATGACATGCACAGACTGAGGGGCAGCTTGAAGTTCTTTCCTTCCAAACATCAGATATCCAGAGGCAGGAGGAAACCGTCCTTTAGGAGCCTTTTTCTCCACGTATTTCCCATGGAGAAATGGAGGTTCCCCCCGCCTTTCCCCCTCCTACGTAAAAACAATATTGAGGATGGAAAAGTACATGGACATAAAACAACAATAACAATGGCCAAAAGCCCATCCAAGTTCTCGTCCACTCAGCCTGCCTTTAATCCCAGCCTTTTCCTCCTCCGGACACATCCTCTGTGGCTGCTCCCAGAAGGGAGTATTTCCTTTTCTGCTTTTGTGTTATGTGGACGTCCATTTCGCCAACCCAAATGGTCCTCAATGAGCAGAAAACACATCAAAACCAAACCAACAAAAGCAAAGTGATCCCGGCGTGTGGAGGAGGGAAAGGCTTTGTGCCGCCGGGTACAGCCTCCCGAGGAAGAAGAGGAAGCTGCAGTGTCAGGTGTCACGCTGAGGGAGGTGGCCCATGACCAGGGGTGGCTTTGCCTCTCATCTTTTCTCCTGCGTCGGAGGAAGCGCCACGTCCTTGGTCAGACGGTGCGAGGAAGCTCGTTTCGAAGTTCACGGTTATCCAGAAAGAGATGAGAATTTCAGTGTTGGAAATACACCGGCCAACGAAAAGATAGAGGGGTGTCTAGCAGTAATCTCAGGACTGTGCTATGACTTGACTGAGATTTGGGGATCTAAGGTGAGGTCCTCCGGTGAATTCCCTGATAGTCCGGCGGTTCTGCTGCAAAGGGAACCACGTTAGAAAGAGGAAGGATGGGTCTAGCTGGGTAACCTCGCGGCAGAACTAAGATCGGTGGTGGTTGTTGCCAAGAGCACACTTGGATGCACTGTCAGAGAGATCTTTCTAATGAGGGGATCTTGGTGGGCAGTGAGCGCCCCATGACTGGAGGAGTTTGAGCATGATTTAGCTAGATCCTTGGTATAGCTTTGTAGATGAGTTTCGTGAATTAGAAAAAAATTTTTTTTTCCTTCCCTGCGATGCCGACGTAGAAAAAAATTTTAAGACCTCCTTCAGTCTAGAGATTGTATAATTCAAAGAGGTAGACAGAAAAGTTAAATCTGCAGACAAATTAGTGTTTAGGAATTTAAGATATTTTCTTTGCCTTTATTTATTTCCTCTTGAACAAAAGGCAACACACATATATACCCTTGTATATTCAAATGCCAGGTGTACTCAGGAAATAGTCACATGTTTACATAGGTATTTATATGAAAGTATATAACATTTGCATGTAATAAGATGCTTAATACATAGTTGTAGTAAAGTATTAATAATTTCTGAAAAATGATAAAGGACTAAAGTTCATGTATGTAAAATAAAAAGGAAAACATTTTCCCTCTAGAATTCTGTTTGATATGAAGCCTTCAGTCATTTTGCTGTTGATTATTTCTCAATGGAGAAGAAAATATTGCCATCCTAATTCATTTATTTGTTCATTGAACAGATATTTATTTGGTATACCTGTCATAGACAAGACTCTCCCTTCAGGGATTTAAAATCTGAGGGGTGAGGGAGCCAAACACATCCAACAATAACTCTGTAATCACTCTGTTACCCGGCAGGCTGTCATTAGTGGTTTGCATGAAGGACTATGTAAGGGCTATAGCATAGGAGGGGGAAAAAGACTTCTTCTGACCTATGTATCTGGGAAGGCTTCTTGGGAGAGGTGGTATTTTAGCTTGGTTGAAAAGAATTTGAAAAGTGGTTATCACAGGAAGGACACAAAAGTAGAGCTTTTATTTTTGGAAACTAAATTCCAAGATTGCAAGGGCCAGCATGAGGTATTTGGAGTCCCGTTCCTGGTGATGGGAGGGAGGCGGTAGTGTGGGGGTGTTTGGAGGTTTTTGAGCAGAGGAGTGACAAGGTCAGATAGCCCGGTGGCAGTAGGGACGGTATATTACAGGGAGGATCGTGGGCAAGGGTGATGGCCTGGCCTAGGCTGGGACCTGAACTAGACAGTGGCAATGGGAGTGGAAAATGAGATAAATAGCGGAGATTAGGAACTCATCACTGTGATGTTTTGGGCAATAAAACCGGGATGAGAGGAAGGAGAGACAAGGAATTTGGCCTCTGGCCGTGATTGCACTCTTCTCCCCAGAAAAGCTGCCTGAACTGGCTGCAGCCGGCCAGCTGGAGCTATCCACATGCCACTCAGAAAGCCTGGTAGACACGGTCGCCACATTGCCTTTCAATACGGGAGACTCTCACCCACTCGCAAGTGAATCATAGAAATTTGAGCCTTGCGAGACTCCCCCGCTGTTCACATCGTCCCCAGGCTCAGGCTGAGTCTTCAGTGACTCAGGCCCCGGGATTCCCACCACTTCCTTCCCCAGCAGTGGGTTTTTGGCGGCTCTGTTCTACTGCAGTGCTTCCAATTATTGTGCCTTGGACCACCCTCGGAGAACTGCTTCCCCCAGACCCGAGTGGCAGCTCCATCAGCACACAGACTCCACAACAGGAAGAAGTTATCTGACCCCTGGCTGAGTACACATGGAACCAAATTATGCACATCTGAATTTCCCGGCTGTTCCTTAGAAGCCAATTAGTCTCGACAGTTGCTGCAGAATTAGTTTCCCATCAGAAACTAACTAATTCCCACAGGGATCTGATTAACTTCTCACTGGGCAGAGCACCTAAAAACTGCTGGGCTACCTGAACAAATGCAAAAAGGTCATGCAAGGCAGCCTCAGGGTTATCTTCCTTTGATTCCTTTCTTTTTGTGTGTTGGGTGGGGAGGTGCCAGAGAGAGGCGGGAAGCCAATAAAGGTTTAAATGGATGAGACAACTAGAGAGGGTGGTTATCACCCCCTATTCCCCGCCCCCTGCCCCCACCTTAGTTAGTCCTTTGTAGCTACGGTCACCCAATTGTCACACTCAGGGTTACTTCTACCAACTATAGTCCATTTTCTATCAGCGAAGAACTGAATCCAAATTCAGAATGGTCAGTGGTTGTGAGGCTTGCATCAGAGCCAGGAGCATAAAGGGGCTGCTGCTGCAGTGGTCTGGGCAATGCAGGGGAAAGGGAGAGACGGGTCAGAGATAGGAGCCGGCGATGTGGGAAGGAAACCGGCAGGCATTAGGCAGAAAGAACAGCAAAGGGATATCGGAGACCCGTGTGTGCTGATCCCCATTTCTCTGAACAATCACTTCTCTCTGAGTCAACGCTCATGCCTCCTATACCTTCCTCAGTTTCCCACCTGGCTCCTGGCCACCCCTGTGCTGAGCACGTTGGGGAGGTGAGCCTCAAGAGGCAGACCCTGCTCTGCTCGCAGTGGTGGATGCAGAAACCTGTTCCTGGCATCCCACCGAGAGGTCAGCGGCAGATCTACCCTTCAAGACCACGATGAATTGACTCGCTCTGGTGGCCTAGATAGGGAAGTCTAAGCACCATCAATAAATGTTGTTATGGGAGTTCCCGAAAACCAGTGACAAAGTTTGGGACTGCCCAGCGCACAGATGCTCTGCAAGAAGCAGGCTTTGCTCCGGAGTATTCAGAATTGCGGTGCTGTTATGCCCTGCTTCCTGGTGTGAGCTGCCCAGCTGTAGCTAGGCTATGCTTTCCACTCCACGGTGCCACCCGTAGCATCTTAGAGAGGTGTGAGGAAGAAGTCTATTATTGTTTTAGTGAAATATACTGCTAAGGAAGAAAGTCGTAGCAGCCAATACTTCCAGCGATATACATGGAAGTGGTCTTAAGTGGTCTTAAGTGGTCATAAGTGGCCTTGTTCAGTGCCTTTGTCTGAAGCAGTGTACACAGTGGGTAAGGGAGTGAGTCTCCCTGCATGCTGCGCTACAAGTAATGGGCGGGCAGAAGTCTCAAGAGCATGGGCTCTTCCGTTATCCTACTCTGCTGTTTGATGGATTCCCACTCACCCATTGGATACCACTGATGGTGCTCCACAGAGACCTCAAAGGTTGCCTCCCTGCAGACTGGGGGTTTCTCTGTTGGGTGGGGTGGGGGGATCTCTCTGGCACAGTATAGAGACTGGGAAACTAGTGATGATCCAGCCTAGAAATTAAAAAAATTCACTCTGTTTTCAAACGTGTTGGGGGAAGGCCACTGAAAATAATGGAAGCCCCGCTAAGCTGGCGATGGATGATACTAATAAAACCTGGCGAATGTGGCGGCGAAAGATGGAGAAGTGATGTGTGTTATGTGATTGCTCTAGCTGAACAGCCCCTACTTCTGGCTGGACACAGCAGCCAAAAACAGAGAGAATTGTGTGTCTTATACAATAAGAACATTTGCTAATCCAAGACATTTTGGTTCTTTCCACGGTGAAAAGGCACGGCACGATCACAAGAATCTTGAGACGACAGAGTCGCTTCTTTGCCGGATTCCCCCACTAGCTCCTGCAGCAGGGGCGGGGTGGGGGGGACCAGTGACTGTGTGGGATTGCGTTAGATCAGAAGGGAGCGTACGTGGCTGTGACGACACACAGCCCAGGCGGGGTGCAGCCAGACGGGTCAGCGAAAGGGAGACTGTTAGCCAGGCGTGGCGGCACACACCTGCAGCTCTTGCTGCTTGCGAGGCTGAGGCAGGAGGATCGCTTGAGCCCAGGAGCCCACGAGTTTGAGGCTGCAGTGAGCTATGATGATGCCATTGCACTCCAGCTTGGGCAACAGAGTGAGACCCTGTCTGCAAAAATAAATAAATGAATGAATAAATAAATAAATATATAAACGAAACCAAAAGGAGTGTGAGCCGGGTAGAGGAAGTCAGATTTTAAAGAGCCCAAGGAGGATTACACATAAGTGCTCGTTCGTTATATAATATTCGTAATTCCCTGCAGTCAGCCTGTTCCTTTCTCGTGAGTTAAGTGTCCAGAGGATCAGGATCTGGTGAGGTGTGACGCCTGGGGCTGTTAGAAGGATGGGCTGAGAGAGTGAACTTTCTCCTGGTCATTCCCGAGGGTGTCTTCTTACAGGTCTCTCCACTCAAGGTTAGACAAAATGACTAAGAGGACCAATGTGATTTTATACACACTGCCCCGTGAACGAGAGAGCAGATAACTTATTGTTAATACTTGCACTGAACATGGAGCGGCCTGCTGATTAAGTAACTGGGCTGGGTTGGCAACAGCTGCACCCGCAGCTTCACTTATGAATAACAGTAATAATAACACCCACGACGGAAGCAACCCCGTCATGAGTACCTGCCATGTGCCAGACACCATGCTAGGTGCTTCACATACATAATCCAATTTAATTCTCACACTTCCCTGTACAATTGACATTGCAGCCTGTACTTTACATACGAGGGAACTGAGACTGAGCCGTCAAATAACTATACATGATTCTAACCCAGCCTCTTGTCTGATCCAAACACCTCTTCTCACTATGCAGTAAAGTCAGGCAGAAAATTGTGGAGGTGTGCAAGAACCTGAGAAAAGCAAAAATGAATTTGAGTGTGTGGAGAGATTAATTAATAGCAGACATGAACGCTCCAAGCTCTCCCCCGAGGAAGCAGGATAAATGCCATCATTTTTGCATTCGTGGTGAAATTGGATGCATTCCTGCAAAACAGCCAGGCTTGGAGGGAAGTGCCCCCAGCTTCGGGAAAGGTCGTTGGGGGGTGGTTAGGGTGGGTGGCAGAAGCCCGTGTCTGCCTCTCCTTGTGTTTCTTGCCTGCAGAGAGCGAGGCTCCCTGGTGTACATTAGGTCATTCTAGATTTTTGAGCACCTGAGGAGGAAAGTGAGCGGAGAGAGAAGGCACCTGTAAGTGCTGGAGCAATAGGTATCAGTGCGCTCTAATAAGTACCTGCTCCAGCACACTCAGAGCGTCAATTAAATGAGGTGGAGAGAGAAAGACAGTGGGACAATTGCAGGATGCAGGGGCGTCCACACCCCCACTCTGCCTAGGGTGTGAATAACCTCAGCCCTTTCCTTTTGATGTCCCTTGGGAGCCTGCACTGCATTTTAACTGTCTTGGGCGTGACAAAGCACTCCTTCTGCCACTGACATAAATCAGGACGGCCTCCCCCCACCCCCAGCCCCCGGCCCCCGCTGCGTCCTTCACACTTCCTTTATGTTCTAGGCTTTATGATCCATGGGCTCCCTTCTTGACTCTGCTGAGATCATGGCTGAAAGCGTTTGTTTATCCACGCACACCGTTAATCAATATTCGTTTCCGATCCCCCCTCCCTGTGATTTATGCATTTGCCTGTCTTCTGTATTGAGTCCTGAAGGATTGGAATTCGTGTAAATATCACACACAAGTGGAAGGCACATTTGGTGGTATCTCAAGCTGCAGGTTTTTAAAGCCCTCAGAACGGTCATTCTGAGCTGTAGGAAATATAACACTCTGCCCCAGACCAATGGCAAGCTCTCTACCAGGGAGCACACAGAACCCAAAGGCTCAGGTGGTGTAATACTCGCCTGAAATGTTCAATCAGTAGGTGACCATTAAACTGTAATTAGGTGGTTATAATTATTGAAAACCAAACGGCATTATTATAGTAGAAATTTGTGTCTCTCACATTTTTATATCTCACCCAGGATCAAATTAGTAGCCTGCTCAGTCTCTGGGCATGGAGGAATAGTTGCTATACTGTAGAAGGCATTCACTTCTACTAAAATTCTGCGTGAGCAATTTCATGGAAGCATGGACATGTCCCTAGTGGAAAATGGAAATTTCTATGACATTGTTGCACAGAGACCTGGAAATTACAAAGGCCCTTTAAAAATCAGAGTCCTACTTTTGGCCTCTGAAACACAAACAAAATAAAATATTAACAGTTGTCATAAAATGTACTTCTTTTTTGAAATAGGCCGTATTAGAGAAATGGATAGGTAGATACCTGAGAAGAAACCGACTTATGTTAACGTTTAGGTATGTGGAAATAGATGAACAAGCACTTAGTCATATCGGAGCTAGGTTAACAAGGTGTTTTCAGGAATTTTTGAGGAAACTGTGATGGTTTTTATTGCAAATCTTCCCCATTTTAGCAGATAGCCCGCATGTGGGAAAGCTGAATTGTCTTACTGAATCCAACGGTAACCTTTTTGTCCCTTCCTTTTTCTTTTCAGAACTCTCTTTGTTCACGAGTTACCAAAAAAGCCAAGATGTTGGTGTTGCTGGCTGGTATCTTTGTGGTCCACATTGCCACTGTTATCATGCTATTTGTTTCCACCATTGCCAACGTGAGTAACGTTCTTTTGTTCTCTCATTCATTAAGAAATCACTTGAATATTTGCATCAAGTACTACAAAAGGAGTTTAAGCCATAGTTCCTGCCCTTTGTGAACTTAGAGCTTAGTTGAGGAAAAAAAATAAACACACACTTGTACTTCAAACAATTAAATAACAAGAGGATAAAAGTGAGTCTTCCTATGAGTGATCTTGCCAGGGCTGTGGGCACTTAGAGGCTGGAGGATACACTGGGGCTTCTTCAGTCTCTAGAGGAGCTTGCGGTGAACTTGGAAGACTGGCAGACGGGTGAGGTTTCCCTTAGTGAGTGACGGACGGTGGAAAGAATCTAGGGATGCCTTCCAGGTGCGGGTGCTAGCACAGGGGCACCTGTGGGAAGGACCAGCTTGGGTCATGGCATAACAAGGACACTCATGTGGCTGGAGCAGAACGTCCCTTCCTTCTGGGAACTTGGATTAGGAGGATGGATTGGAAGGAGTGAGGGGAGGAAAGGCTTTGATTGCCAGACTGACGAATTCAAGTCTTAAGTGGAGAATAGCGTGTGAAAGTGAAATTTTGCAAGATTTACCTGGTGCCACTGAATTAACTCACTCAGACAAAACAACATAAAAATATCCTGCGGAGGTAGCACTAGCCTCTTCTCTCTGAACCTTGGGCTGCTCTGACCTCTAGTGGCAGTTGATAGCGCCCGACTTGTGTATGCTGTGCTTTTCTCAGAAAAAACAAGACAGCTCCTTGGACTTAAAAACCAAGGCCACCAGTCACTAGACAGACAAACGATGGTTCCAGAATCTGTTTAGGTCCTTTTAACAGTTAAAGGATAAATGGGTTTTAAAGTTCAGACAAGCTTCGGAAATGCACGTGGGTGCGATTACACGCAAAGCTCATTAAAGCATAACTGTGGTAAGATATAATCCCTGCCCGTGCGGCCTCCTCCAGATTTTGTAATTCAGTCATTCTGTATGCCAGCTCCTAGATCTCTCAGGATGAGTCCGATAAACTTCTTTAAAGGGTATGAATGGGTGCTACGGTGCTGCGTATCTGTGAGTCATCAGCCCCTAATGTAGGGCTCAGCACACAGTTTATCGAATGGAGAGCAGGTGATTTGCATGACCTTGGCCCTGCCTTTCCAGCGTGTGCATTTGTGTGGTGCATTTGCGTGTGTGTGTGTGTGTGTGTGTGTGTGTGTGTGTGTGTGTGTGTGTAGACTGGACCCTGCGTTTGTTTTCTATTCCAGAAGGATAATTGTTTTCTTTGGGCCAGGTAGGAAGTGATGCCTGGGGAATCTGTTCTGGTCACCCTTCCACTTCCAGCGGCCCCCACAGGAAAGCTCTTGCTGTGCTCCGTTACTATGAAATTACTCTGCATGTTGTGACAGTCAAATCGGATCCTTCTGTTCAGACGAAAGTGGCTTATTGACCACCCAGACTCATTGCGCTTTTCCCAGTAGCTCTTATGTTTCTTAGTCATCTCCAGCTGGACATTTTTCCTAACTTTTTCCCCGTTGTTAGCCAGGCCCTTCCATGAAACAGTCTTGATAGAGGGTATGAATTGCGCATACTTAAAACCAATGTCTTCATCCGGGCTTTCTCTTTCTTAGAAACTTAGAATTTTAAATCACTGTGGTTAAATTACTTCCATTTTTTTTTAAAGTCATGAAGAATGTGAAGCCCAGAGAGGCTAGGTGATTTTTGTTTTCCCAGGTTTCACATTCTTCTCTTTCTTATCCCTTGGGACCTTTGTGACTTCAGTTTTAATCAGACCTATTTCCATCCAGAGATAGTCTGCTTAGCCATATTTCTGGCTAAATAGAGTGTCTTGATTAAGATTTGGTCCTGGCGCAAACTGATCTGTTATTTTCTTTTTAAAGAACAGCTGGAGGCCAAGTCTTTTTTAATCCACTTTTTCTTTCCTTCTGGTTTTAGGTCTGGATGGTTTCAAGTAGCGTAGATGCATCAGCAGGTCTTTGGAAATTCTGTGCCTCGGGCAGCTGTAACAGCTCCCTGCCATATGCCGATGAAGGTAGGTATAAAGATATGGATCTGGAGGGGACAATGGTGTGGTCAGGGACACGTCCAGCCCCTGGGGTGGCCTAATGCCCTTGCTCTCCTCACCTGTGTCCACAGATGCCCTCAAGACAGTGCAGGCCTTCACGATTCTGTCCATCATCTTCTCTGTCATCTCCCTCGTGGTCTTCGTGTTCCAGCTCTTCACCATGGAGAAGGGAAACCGGTTCCTCCTCTCGGGAGCCACCATGCTGGTGTGCTGTGAGTATCTCAGGGGCAGACTCCAGTTTATGCAGGAGAAGGCTGTACGTCAAGTTGTTCCTGGCAACTTGAACAGATGAGTACATGGCTCAGAGAAACTGCCTTGGACATTTTTCTCCTCTGGTTATTTGTTCTCTTGTGGAGGACTTTGGATTAAGAACCCTCTTTTGCTTCATCGTTTAAAACCAGTGCTCCTGGGTAGATACCAGGTGGGGGCCACTCCCATCAGCAGCGCGGGTATACGAGGCACTCGGAAGAGGTGGGGTCTGAGGAGGGATGTGCACTGCTACAGTGCACGAGGTTTTTGCGATTCTCATTCTCCTGCCATTCTTCCCCAATGCACCCAGTTTGGTGGAAGCCTCCCTGAAAAGCCTGCCTAGCCATGCTGAGGTCCAGATGGGACAGCTGGGTGGCCGGCCTGGCATTCTGTGTTTTGCTTCCCATTTGCAGCCACATAAACCGGTGCAGATACGGGAGCCCAGACACCACTCATCTATCAACAGGACCATCAGGCTTGGTCCAGGGCAAATCAACAGAACTACTGTTTAGGGACAAACAACTAGAGTTTATTTTCCCATTGCCAAGGAGGGAAATAGGATCTTTAAATTATAAAAAAACCTTTTTCTTGATTTTAACAAAAACTTGCACATCTTTTTCCTCCCCCTGCAGGGCTATGCATTATGATCGGGGTGTCTGTCTACACTCACCATTATGCAAACAGCAATACAAACTCATTCCTGGGGGTGCAGAGTCACCACGGCTATTGCTTCATCCTGACCTGGATCTGCTTCTGCTTCAGCTTTATCATCGGCATTCTCTACCTGGTCCTGAGAAAGAAATAGGGCTGAACAAGTTCACGGGGATCTGGGGGGTGGGAGGAGGACCGTTGAACCTGGGAGGGAGGTGCAAGATGCTGTAGGAAAAACCAAGACAGGGGAGGGGGTGGGAAGGGGGAGGAAGTGGGAAGAGGCCAAAACCCAAACCATTACTGAGGAGATTCTCCACTGCCAAGCCCCTGCCCTTGGGTGAAAGTTGGCTAGTACTTTGATGCTCCCTGGATGCCAGCCAGAGAGCCTCCCTCCAGCGCCAGACTTGGCCTCCAGCTGTTCTCAGCAACTCTCACTGCCTGGGGCCCATCAGCTGCCCCACCGTGGGCTCCACTTCTGAGGGTGAATTCTGGGTCATGCACTGAGGTCCACATACCTACTGCACCAAGTTAAAATAGCGGTACAAGTTTTGGTAAGAGCAGGTATTGCCTTTGTGCTGAATGTGCTAAGCCTGGAAGCCATCCCGCTTCTGACCCAAAGCAAAACATTACACATCACATTCCAGTCCGAAGTGCCTACTGGAGGGCTTTGGCTAGCGAGCCATTGTCCCTTTTGAGAACAGATACTTAGCTCTGTGGAATTCAGTGACAAAATGGGAGGAAGAGAGGTGGGTTATAAGGCCAAGTTGGTGGGTTAGCTAAACCAAGAGAGAGAACTTTTCCCAGTGGAAGGCCTCGGGGCTGGTCAGAGCCCAGACCAGACTTCACACGGCTGTCCTTCATGGAGCCCTCTTGCCGTGGACTTTGCTAGGCCTCTCACTTAAAACCAAGTCAGCTCTTCTGGAGTTTCTCTGAAGCCACTAATGAAAGCACCACACAAACTAGGGGATCCAAGGGGCAATCTTACAACAGTACTATATTAGAGTTATGTTTTTAGGATTCCCCTCAATGCAGTCAATGTATCTTTTAAGTATGTAACAGGAGAGAGATGGACATGGCTCCTTATAACACAATCCTACTATTCTTCCTCTAAATTATAAACTTTTCAGTAAGTCGTGTCTAATTATCCACGTTGGGGAACCGGGCTTCTAGGCTCAGTCATAGCTCTAGCTTTGACACCTGGCTGAAGTGGTCACCTCTTAGAGGCCCCACCTGTCCCACTTCGCAGGTGAGGTGTGGCCCTTTTGGAAGCTAATTCAAACATGCACCAAATGAAACCAAAAAACAGGCCCTTGGGTGAAAGGTGCTATATAATTGTGAAGTATTAAGCATACTATATATCAGTCATGATGAGAACAGAATGCCTGTGCTCCCAGGAAAATAAGATAATCCCATGAGATAAATCAAAATGTAGGTGATGGGCAGATATTTTCTTTAGAATAGAAAAAAAAAAAAGCAAAAACTCTTGTGGTACCTGGTCAGATGGTAGTCGAGCTGTCTGCTGCCGCAGGAGAATCTCTCTATAGGACTTAGAAGTAGTATGTTATTCCTGGTTAAGCAGGCATCGCTCTGCTCTAGAGCAGCTATTTTAAGCCATCTCAGATTCTGCCTAAAGGGGCTTTTGGGGGGAAAGACATTTCCTTTATTACCCTGAGAAGAAGATCTACCCCAGGGAGAATCTGAGATATCTTGCCTACTTTTCTCCATTAGTTTTCTCCTCAATCCATTTCTTTTATACCTTTCCTATTTGGGGAGTTGTTAGGCCATGATTGCTGGTATTTATGTAAAGGGACTATTACTAAGTATATTTCTCTGTGTTTATTCTGGTTAAGGAAATGTTGAAGGCAGGTTCCCAAATTACCTGGGCTGGGATTAGAGAGATTTGCCAGCATAAACTGTGGGATGATGAACATTTTAATTATGATCGAATTATCACATGATTATAGAAGGCCGTCTATAGAAGCAGAAGTATACTTACATATCAGATATATCCAAAAGAGATACTCACATTTTGTTAAGAAACTGAACTATGACTGGAGTAAACCATGTATTCCCTTGTCTTTTACTTTTTTTCTGTGACATTTATGTGTCATGTAATTTGCATTACATTGGTGGGTTGTTCTAGTACTGTATTTGGCTTCTTCATTAATAGATTATTTCATATACTATAATTGTAAATATTTTGATACAAATGTTTATAACTCTAGGGATATAAAAACAGATTCTGAGTCCCTTCACTGTGTGAATGTTTTCTTTCTAAAAAAAAAAAAAAGATGTAAAAGTATGGATAATTGTGACATTTATCCCTTATTAAGTTGCCTATCAGTTTGATTTGGACAACTTGACATTTATTTGAGACAATAAGCTACTTTCTGGTAATACATTAGGCATTTTCTGTGATAACTCTTTTGGGCAACTGAACGTTGTTAAATATAGTTTTATCTTGCTTTAATTAAACCTCCTAGGCAAAAAATGGAACTTTGTAAGCTAATACATTAGAGAGAGGTTATGATTTTAAATCAGAATGCCTTGTGACATTTAGAAATGAGACACTTGTAAAGGTTCCTTGAAATAGTGTCTTCAAAACATAAAGTGATTCACAAAGCTGTGCACCATGCACATGTGACATTCACTGCATACAGTGCATACCTGCGGCATAGCTGTGGGCTCCAGGAGTGAAGGATAGCGTCACTGCTCTCTGTGAGCAGTAGGGACTGGCATCGGTGGAAGAAGAGCAGGGTAGATACTGCGTGTACCTGTGTCATGTCAGCACCGATGTGGTAAGAAGGGTTTTAACATGGAGTAGGCAATCTGCAGCCTCCTCTGGTCTTGGATGAAATAACAGCACAGAGTAATACACCAAAAATACACAGTGGGACCTGAACATGAAACTTCAACATATTTTAAATCAATTAATCAAATAGCATGAATTCTTGATGCCTTCTCAGAGGCCTACATGACTTCTTTGATTGCCCTGGGGTTCTACCATGAGAGGTCCACTTCCCTCCCCTAGCTCTCCCAGGGATATTTTCCCCCATGTCATATCCCCAGTCATGAATCAAACTCCAGTGGTACCTAATGAGATGGCGGTTGAGCTGTCTGCTGCCGCAGGAGCATCTCTCTACAGGATTCAGAAGTAGCAGACCCTCCTTCCATCCCTTCCCCAGAGAGAATGCTGGTCAGAATCTCCAGCAATCTTCAGCCCTACCCAGGGTGTCCTCTCCTGCCAAGATGGTATTTTCCCCTTGAAAACCTGAATGGTGAATGAGGGTGTATTAGGGTTCGCCAGAGAAACTGAACTGATAGGGTGTGTGTGTGTTTGAGTGTGTAAAGAGATTTATTTTAAGGAACTGGCTCACGTGCAAGCCCAGCATTTGCAGGGTGGGCCGGGAGGCTGGAGACCCAGGTGGGAGCCGATGCTGCAAGGCCACCTGTGGCAGCTTCCCTCCTGCGGCGGGGAGGTCAGCGTTCTGTTCTGTTCAGGCCTTCAACTGATGGGATGAGGCCCACCCACGTTATGGGGGCGATCTGCTTTACTCAAAATCCACCAAGTTAAATGTTAATTTCATCCACAAACACCTTCACAGAAGCATCCAGGAGAAGGTTTGGCCACATATCTGGGCACCTGGGGCCCAGCCACACTGACACATAAAATTAAAGCATCTTGGGGGGAGTATTCCTATCAAGGATAAGGCACTGGCTTACTAAATATTTTCAGAAATGATTTAAAAGAGCTTAAACAGTAAGAATCTTTATGCATACAGTTGACACTTGGCTCTTTCAGGTAATGCAGTAGCAAGACATGCGGACTATCTTGCAAGATAAGCTTGGATACCCTATGAAAGGACAGAAAGTTGTCACAGTCCTTTTTACAGAGGAGCTTAATAAATATTTGTTGAATTAAATGTCTTAGGTAGAGTCAACTTGAATTAAAGTGGTTAAGTAAATACTCTTAGGTAAAATTTTTGTAAGTTATGAGTAAAGAGAGAGTGTGAGCTACAGAGCTCACCATGACCACTCAAGAATGGGGTCCACAGAAAAATGATAACTTATTTATTCATCAAGGCGATAAACTTGAGGTACCAAGTGGTTCATAGACAACTATTATTATATCATTCTGCCTTGAACTCACCCATTGCAGTCCCTGTGCAAAACCCCACTGGCTTTTAGGCATGCAAAAAAAAATTCAGAAAGGCCATCTTCAGAAGGTATGTGCAAACTAAGAGAGTGTTGAGCAGGACTCTGCACTTGAACAAAAGCAGCTCTCTTCAATGTTTACTAAGAAATAGCCACAATATACCAAAGTACTGCACAGATTAAATGTCCCAGTAGAGGCTGGGCCTGGTGGCTCATGCCTGTAATTCTAGCACTGCAGCACTGTGGGAGGATGGCTTGAGACTGGGAATTCGAGATCAACCTGGGCAACATAGTGAGACCCCATGTCTACAAAAAATTTTTAAAAATAGCCAGGTGTGGTGGTGCACACCTGTAGTCCCAGCTACTTGGGAGGCTGAGGCAGGAGGATAGCTTGAGCCCAGGAGTTTGAGGCTGCAGTGAGCTATGATCACGCCACTGCACTCTAGCTGTGCGACAGAGCCAGACTGTCTCTTAAAAAAAAGTTCTAGCAGAAAGTGTTTAAATGCATTTAAAGAAGGGCTAGATTCTGGGACACAGAGGCAGGATGAAAAGAAGAAAACTTGCTGGAAAATTTGGAGTAGATCCTGAGGAGGGGTGACTCAGGCTAGAGGAGATCACCACTCCCAGGACACAGGGCAGGTAGGGGAGGATGCATGCTGATTGAGTGGAGCCCCAGGAATGGAGGGCTGGGAGTCCCAGGTGGCCTTATTTCTTCTGTGAGGGAGACGTGGAGCCTACTCCCGAGGCAGCAGGGGGGTGGTGAGCCTCAGACATACACTGATAAACTGCTAGGTGCGGGGTGCTGCTCCTGCATGCTGCAGGAAGAGAAGACGAATCAGTCGCATTTCCTGTCTTCCTCTGGGCTAGTCTGGGGCTAAGTTGCTACCTGGAGAGAATGGAGGCTGTGTGGGGTCATAGGGGAGACGGGAGCCGGCAGCGCTAACCTGGGGGAGGGCAGAAGAAGGATTTCCGGGTCTTCAGCCCTTCCCCATGACCCTGTCCTGTCCCATGAGCAATTACCCAACAAGCCCTGAAGATTCCTCCTCTGCTGCATCTCTTACTGGCCAACGTTTCCTCGCCCCAAATGCCACTCCTTTGTTCTGGGCCCTCGTGTCTCCCGTGTGGGGACCTGCAGGTGAGAACTGTTCTCTCAGCTTCCCTGCCTTCGTCTACAGTCTCTCCAGCCCATCCTTTGTGCTGATGTCAGGAGGGGTGTTGATGAATGTTTGTATCACTGCCGGGGCCGGGAGGGCCTGACGCCAGCAGATGTCAACATGCGTAACATATTCTTAGCCCAGGCTCATGCTCAATCTCCCAGTTAACCGCTGATCTACAGAGCTACACAGTGAGCCCCCATTCAGGAATGACGGGGCTCTCACTCACACATGGCAAATGAGAGACTTTATTCTCTTAAGAAATAAATTGAATAAGGGGTGGCCGTGAGGAAGAACAGACTGCAGAGCCCTTCCCAATGTAGGAATGTGTTGGTTCCAAAAGTTATTCTCCTAAGTTGGTTCTTTGGAACTCAGAGCGTATTTGTCCACAGAGAAAATTCAGAACTATTTTACTTATGATATGGGCTAAAAAGACTTTTGTAATCCAGTTTGGAAATGTAATAACCTTTAAATGTATTTTCAGTGGGATATGAGTTAGTTGAAATTCTGGAACCTGGCACCCTCTCCTGCCCCTGCAAACCCCTCATGGAAAGAGGAGCGGATCTGATGGAGGGTGGGGTGGAGAGTGAATATGGGCCCCCATTTAGAAGACGTTTGGCTGCATCGGCACAAAGGAATGGCTCCTCCCTGGCCATGTTCAGCGTCTGCCATTGAATGTGGGAGAGGTGTTGACCATGATTCCGTCTGGATCTGTTAATCTGTCCTGTCTACCTATCCAGCTTTGTAAGTTGGGTGTTCTTAAGCTGACACTGCTCATTTCACTTCCTTGATTTTACAGTCCCAAATCCATCTTAATTCTCTCACTTGTATTAGCGTATCAATAGCATACATTCACTTTACTTAGGAACTTTTGAATGATTCCCACTACTTAGTATAGTAAGTTACAGGCTTTGGGGCATTATGAAATCTTACTATTTTTAATTTGATTTCACCACTTCTCCTCTGTCTTACAAAATGCTGACATAGAGTGCAAACGTATTTACAACTTGTAAGGTGACTCAAAATTAAACCGGTTTTGAGTATTTGGGTGTGATTTTGCAAGAGCTTTTGAGGGAACCAGGCATTGAAAAATCAAAACCATAGTTTGAGAACTATAGCACTAGATTTACGAGTGAAATGGATTACACTAATTAATCTGACATTTCGTCGCCTTGTTTTAAAAAAGCCAGGCAGTATGCTGGCAGTAATATTTAGGTCTAGATTTCTTTCCACGTACTAAGTGATAACATTCGCTTCAACATGGCATGCTGGAACTGACTACTAATTTCTTTCCCCAGAATAATTCAAATTCTTTACTTCTCATTGTATTTAATACTTGTCAGAGCCCCTGGAAGGAGAGATAAAAGATAAATTCAGACAATTATTAATTGTTCGATTTAAGTTCGTTTCAGCCACTCACTGTCTTGGCCTTACCCTGGGCCTCCAGGGACCTTCCTGACTCGGAAAAATGAGCTCTGCTCTTTCTCTCTGAGGCTGCCACCCGCTGCCACGGCTGTGTGAATTCCCTGCTCTCCCAGCTGCTCAGGGATGCTCTACAGGCATTGCCCTACCCCTGTATCTCCAGCCTCTCTCTCTACTGGACAATTTCTCATGTGGGTAAAATATGCTTACATTTATCATATCTTAAGCAAAAGAAAACAAACAAGCAAACAAACAAACAGCCACTCCTTTCTACCCTAATCCTTTGCCTATTGCCATCTCTTCATAGACGAGCTTCTGGGATGTCTGGCTTATTGCCTTCTCCACCAGCCCCAGCGTAAGAGCACAGACAGGGGCCCACACACTGTATATCTACATATTTAAAAGACGTATCAAGTTAACAAGCTGGTTTTTTTTTTTTTTTTGAGACAGCGTTTTGTCCTATTGCTCATGCTAGAGTGGAGTGGCAGGATCATAGCTCATTGCAACCTTAAACTCCTGGGCTCAAGCAATCCTCCTGCCTCAGCCTCCTGAGTAGCTGGGACTACAGGTGTGCCACCATGCCTGGCTAATCTTTCTGTTTTTTTGTAGAGATGGGGTCTCCCTCTGTTGCCCAGGCTGGTCTTGAACTCCTGGCCTTAAGAGATCCTCCTGCCTTGGCCTCTCAAAGTGCTGGGATTACAGGTGTGAGCCACCACGTCCCACCCAACAAGCTGTTAAATATTAATAAAAGGTGTTCCACCTTGATAAAGATACCTAGAAGGTCAGGATCAAAATTTAAAAGCTCAGAGTCCTTAGAGTGCCAGGGAAGAACATGGCTTGCAGGGCAGCTGGTGTTAGGCTTCCTGCTCACAGCCCGCCTTCCTTCCTGCTCACTTCTTCTCTCCATCCCGCCTCCTGAGGGACTCCGAGTGGAGTGCGCCCTGCAGATACTCCAGCCCACACATCCAGGGCTAGTCTCTACCCCTCC